>DWMY01003565.1:0-10070 GCA_018249775.1 Heliconius hecalesia formosus | reverse complement strand
GAGAGGGGCGCGGCGGACGCGTCGCGGGGCGCGGGGGGACGCATGGCGCGTGGCGAGCCGTTTCGCAGCAAGGATTTTTTGATATTGTAACAACTTCTAAAGTACTTATTAAAATGAAAAACAGTAACAGATAGTTTTGATCTCCATTAAATGACCAACGTAACTAATATATTTATATGCTTTATGAGTAAGGGATAAACGAAATATGAGCCAATCTGCGGTTTACAGCCGGCGCGATGTGTCAACAATTAAATACGTTTTTCTCTAAAATTATTCGTAATTTCCAATTAGTGTAAAGGGCGAATTTTATCTTCGTTTAACGTAGAAAATTAATAAAGTTTTTAAAAGGATAAGGATTGATACTATTATGGACAAACATCCCTCACAATAAATAATATATTCAAATTACTATTTTTAGACAGAAATATGCTCACTGTATGTTATCCTTAGAAGATACAAATATGCTGTCGCTGACTTTTTTGTAGATCTTATTAAGAGGAATAATACTCTAGTACAGGGAATCCCAACCTTTTTCAGCTGGCGGCGCAGTTACAAGTTTGGTATTTTTTGACGGCGCCCTACACAAGTTAGTTCGCTATTAGAAAAAGAAACAGTCGACAACAAACTAACGTTCGCTATTAGAAAAAGAAAAAGCGGTACGACGCGTCGTACCGCTTAAAACCTTATTTATGTTGCAAGCGCTCAGAAAGGCACCGACCGCGAATATTATGAGATTTCAGATTTAGAAACCAACTCACGGCGCCCCTTTTTACTGTCTATGGCGCACTAGAGCGCCGCGGGGCACAGATTGGGAACCCCTGCTCTAGTACATTGTTTTTATGTAGGACTTACCATTAAGGCAGCGCATGCGTGAATGTTTCTCAACGTGTAGGATTTTATGCACATTTTGCATATTTATGTCAAATTATATTAAAATATACATATAATAAACTATATATAAACCTCCCCTGACAAATACTCTACCTAATAGTGAAAACCGCATCAAGATCCGTTGGGTGGTTTAGAAGATCACTTAGAAAGGCCAGACAGAGACGAAATGCGTTCTTATTTTATAAGATATAGAGATTAAAAAAATTAATCAACTTCACGCTTTATCCCGCACACATATCAAGGTAAGCAGAAGAAATCTAGTGTTAAGACACTCAGTTTCCCACTTTCCGCCGAATTCTGGAGTCATTGCGTGCTGAGTGGCGGAACTCACCACCGGGCTTTGTCTCAACACCAGAACGAAGAAATGAAAATATAAATTTAAATATATACTTCATTTCCTCAAGTGGGGATCGAACCCACAACCAGTCGCGTTTACAGTGTCACACTAGGTATATCCCTGAGGCACAACTGGCTTCCGTCTAATATGAAGCACGGCATTATTTTTTATATAGTTGTTTTCTTGGTACATTAGGTATATAGATGTAAAATTAAATTTGAAAAATCAGCTTGCCACGTCCCCAGAGCGAAGAAATGAAAACATAATTTAAATTTGAAATTATATATTTAATAAGTAATAATAATATTTTTGGAAGTTTTAAAATATATATTTTATTAAATTGTGTAAATAAAAAAAGAAAACATTGCAAATTTAAAATAAAGTTAGTAAAAACACCAGTTTTTTAGTTATATAAAATGGTCGACGAAATATGATTTACTGTTGAAGAACTTTAGATAAAAAATAATTTTCATTTCATAAAAAAAATAATTCATAAATATAGTAAACAAGTAAGTTTCGGTATAATACATTAAATTATCATAAAATAGGTATAAGTATTTATTTGAGGCCAGTTGTGCCTCAAGCGCACAAAGTGACTGTAAAATCGACTGTTTGTTTGTGGGTTCGATACCCTCGAGAAAATGAAATATTTATTTAAATTTATATTTTTATTTCGTCGCTCTGGTGTCGAGGCAGAGCGCGGCGTTAAGTTTCGCCGGCGGCAAGTGGGATATGAAGTGTCTTACCACTTAATTCCCTTTGCCTACCCTGCTGTGAGCGGGATACAGCGTGAAGCTGATTTATTTTGATTTATAAGTATTTTAACCTATATCGTACATTTTTATATCTATTAAAATATTAGTCACAAAAAATAAAAAATTAAATAGTGGATGCATAGTACTAAGTAAACGAAAGAATTCTTTGTGAAAGAAAAAACATTAATGAACAGTATTTAAGTACATAAATTTAATACAAAGAAAAAAATATATTGAAATAAGATTAAAAGCAACATGGCGGACAGAAGTATTAATACACGTGCTACGTAAAACAAATAAATTATTTTAGGTTGCCTATATACATTAATATAATTTTGAACATTATTTATAATCTAAGAGGAAGAGTTATTTAACAAGATATTAATAAAAGCGATATTTGAAGACACATATTTAAATATGGATCGTGTAAAAGTAATAAAAATGTATATTCGTACTTACATAGCACCTGCAATCTTGAAACAAGCAAACTTTTAATTGTAAAATTTAAAACGAAAACTATTAAAATATTTGTAATTAAATAGAAAAACCAAACGGCTAACTCTTTCCTATATTTTTCTTTTACTAAAAGTTAAACCCGCCCACACCGTAAGGCAGTCCGGCGTTAAATGAAATGATATTTGAATTTATGAGCCGAATTGACGAGCGGCGCGTGGCGAGTTGGCGTCCTGTGGGCTGTGCCTATGACGCCGCCATTGTTGCTATATGACTTTAACGAATGCGAACATATCCATGCCATTTTCATCTCTAAGTTAAAGTAACACAGGTGATTATTGTTTAAATTATTTGTTTTTCCAGTTATAAATCATCGTTCTTCATTTTATTAAATTTATATTACTTTTAAGCTGCAGTAGATTTATTTGGAAAAAATATAAGTAGGTAATAATTGATTGATACATTCTTAAAGATTATTTTGAGTATTTAGTTATCTTTATTTTAGATATGGGTTTGAAAGTTTAGGTATTTTATAGTCCGACACTATCGTTATTGCATATTATGGGAAGCACGCGCGCTAGAATTGCGTAGAAAGCGTATTTTAGCGCCCACACCACTACGGTACAGTCGAGCGCGACGCTATCAGTTCATTACTATGAAATATGAATATATTATCAAATCATAGAGTCATCTATCCAAAATGGCGCAGTAAAGCATATTTATCTAGTAATATTATAATAATAAGTGTGTTAGATTAAGCAACATGCAAAATCAAGTTATGGATAACTAAATTTAAAAATTAAATAATGTACTGAATTGTAATTATTATAATGGGGCCACATCCAAGTCTTCATCAATCTAAATTCAATAAAAAAGTAAAATTGAAAAAGTAACTTTAATATGGTTTTACATAAAATAATAAAAATAATACATGCAAGGAAAAAATTAAAAATAAAATATTAAACATAAAAGCAAAAATTAAAAGATATGGCGTTCAGCCATGGTGTTAATTTACAAAAATAATTTACAATAAAATGAAAATAAAATCAATCAAATCGAGGTCTTAAATAAATTAATTTAGTTAATAAATGATATCTTCATCAATTCAATCAAAAAATTTAAAATAAAAAAATATTTATTACCGTTTTATTAAAAAAATATATAAAAAATTAACTTACACTTAATTACATTTTTGTTTGAACCCTATATGTATATACACAGTGTGAGCTCGATTGTACTTATAAAGATGTGTGGGTACGAATTTTCTGTAAGGACGTAGCTGTCACACTGTCGCACCGTAACACGATATGGCAAAGGGATACCAGACTTTCATTTTTTGTACCTCAAAATTGATTCTTATAATTTACCTAATATTTTTTTTAATATAATCTTTAAGAAGTTTAAATATTGCCAGATATTTCTTTATCCATATTGTATAGTACTGTGTGTTACGCATACTGAATATTTATGTTGTACATAGGTGTATATAGTATATACATAAATATCATGTTTCATTAGTTATATAAGCAGAAGTTTAGTTTAGTTTGAAATAATTCCTGTTCATTACTTTAAAAAAACACTTTTCGGGCTCGATTTTATTCTTAACAACGATATATGGACCTGCTGATTTTTTTTCAATATTTAGATGTCCTCATAAAATTTTCGTTTTGTAAAATTAACTAGAACATAACGATGATCAGATATTTTAATTATCATTTAATTGTGATATGCTAAGCGTGAGGTAAAACAACATAACAGGGTAACACTGATCGGACGTTTTCTGCGCAATTTTACGCGAGTACCTCCGATTATCAATAAGAGTCTAAAATCAAGTACAATTATTTTTCATGCTTATATTATATACATAATCTGTGGCTTTATTTTTCTTAATAATATTCATAGATTCGATGCTCTGTGATTTCGTCTACGTGAAGTACTTTTAAAGCAAGAAATAGGAACTAAAATAAATCAATAAATCTACTGGTTTTCACTATTTCTCGTACGCTTATCGAGTATTCTAATACAATCAATTGCTTTTCGCTTCAGCCAAATCTATTAAAAGAGAAAAAAAATATTTTTTCACAGAAATAGCCGATATTTTTGCTCATTAGGTAGCATTTTTTTTTCTTAGATAATTTTATTTGCCGATTCGAACAATTTTTTTACAAGCCCCGTTGTAAAGAAAAGAGCAAAAATTATAGGCGCTTCTCTTCCCAGTTTGTTTATTTCAGCACATTCATTTACTTATCTAAGTCAATTTTCTATATTCTACAATTTAGGTAGGTACTGATCGTATCAAACTGCGGAATTAACTAAAGTATGACTTCTTCTATCCCTATCTTTTATACAAAAATTGGTAGATACCAGTTAGTTTATCTTTAACCATATATCTTTTTTTATATAGAAATATGTTTCGTCTTCGCTGTAGACTTATATAAATTATACAATATATCGATTTTCAGGCGATTTTATTTGTAAATTTGTGCGTCGATGTAAATCCAACACACCTTAAAAACACTTTAAGGCCCGAGCATCGTTATATCCTATACTTTATGTAATGACTAGTTGGCGCACGCGGCTTCGCCCGCTTATTTGGGGGTGAATTCTGGAAAAACCACGAAACACGTGTTCAATAAAATATTTTTAAGAGTCCGAATTTAATTTTTTATAAAAATCGGTAGTGATTTAATTTTTTTTCCATATAAACTTTCAACCCCTTATTTGAACCCTTAGGGGGTGAATTCTAAAAAACCATGAAATACGTGTTCAATGAAATACTTTTAAGAGTCTGAATATCAAATTTTATAAAAATCGGTGCCGATTAAAAAAAAAATCCATACAAACTTTCAATCCCTATTTCATCCATTTATGGTTAAAATTTTTCAAAATCTCTTCTTAGTGGAAGTCCAGATTATGAAAATAAACATCTGTCCAAATTTCACGTTTCTACGCACAGCGGTTACGGCTGTGCGTAGTCTTACCTCAGTCAGTCAGGTACATGTCCTTTTATATATATAGATTTTATATAAATAGTTTTGATAGTCGCAATAGTTTATTAGAAAAATGTAATCGACCTCTTTGTTTAATTAAAATATATTTTTGAATATAAGTTTATGGAACTACCACCAGAATACATTACTAAAATGACACTTCATTTGGTTCGAAAATTCGAGATTGTATTTAATCGATTAAGACGTTTCTGAGATTAGCGTACCCAAAGAAGCGCTCATATTAACAGTTACAAAAATACAGATAATTTTGTTGTGTCCTATTACTATATTAAATGTCGCACATAAATAGGCTAAAAATTAAATCCCGCGCGCAGCAGAGTAGGCAGAGGGAACCTAGTGTTAAGACACTCCGTTTCCCACTTTCCACCGAATTTGGGAGATATTGCATATTGAGTGGCAGAACTCAACGCCGCTCTTTGCCTCGATACCAGGGCGAAGAAATGGAAATATAAATTTAAATAAATATTTCATTTCCTCGAGTGGAGATCGAACTCACAACCGTCGTGTTACAGTCACACTTAGTGCCTCTGCGCCACGACCGGCCTCAAATGAATAAATGTTCTCATATATATATATACATATATAACTTGCGCCTTACTGGGGAGGTGGAAAAACGAACTTAACTTAACGAACGAAAGGATGTGTAAGGCTTGAGGTTGATACATACCGATACACCAAAGTCACCTCAAGTCGGTTCCGATTAACGATATTAGAGGTTCTAAAGCGTACTATAGTTACTACTGTGGGAACTTTAATTGATGCTCGTATTGCCGGCATCGAAAAACGCCTCTTGCCGGTAATACCCTTGCGTCCCCACTAGCTCATGAGTGGCGTCAAAGAGAGACGGCAACTACGTCGAATCGAGTGGAAGTGGAGGCTGAAGTCAGACACAGACCACGTCAGAACAAAACGACTGCAGTCAGGGTCGGCAGACCTAAAGGTCACGTCTGACGAGGATATGGACATAGAAGGTGGGTCTTGGTCCACTTTAGTTAAGAGAAGTAAAAAGGCTAGAAGTATTCCTCTAACAACCACTCTGCGGTAAAAACGATGACATCAACAACTGCGAAGAAACAGCTGACCAGGTCTAAGGTAGCCAAACAACCACGCACTAAGATAGTTATTGTTACGGGGAGTGGCATTCGGGGTTACCGTGCGGTGTCATGCGGGCGATCCTCCTTGGGAGTTACAAGCGGAAGTACAGGCTAGAGTTCATATATTCCATACAACTCAGCGGTCACGAGGTGAACGACCATCGACAGAGAATCGGGGAAAGAGCAGGCGAGGCCCTGATCCGTCGATGGAAATTGGACTTGGGGTCCCCGGCGGCAGGTTCAGTGCTGTATCCAAAGAATACGGGAATAGGGCCCCATAGCGCCATTTTTTGATGGATGTAGTCGGTAGTGACCTTTCGCTGTCACGTGTGGTGGGGGTCAGGCTAGATAGTGAGAGATACTGATCTACTATGGTCTCCTTCTTCTGTGATGGCATCGACGGAAGCCGCGGAGCAGATGTGTAAGGCCAGCGCAAATGCAGACCCGCTCCGCCGTCGTAGGCCAGGGGGTAGGAGAAGGCAGTACGCTCCTTCGCTTATCTCCAACTCCCCTTACTCTAGAGGGTCACTAATGGACGCTGCTGAGGCTTATCATAAAGACGACAGTGGCCCGCGATAGGCGGGCATTCCACCGAGAAGCCGTAGTGGAATGCGCAAGCGATCCTGCGGCGTCTTCACTTAGGGTGGGAGGTTTTGCCGGGTTCCTTCTCCAGTGAGCCTTACAGTACAGTTCGTCCGTATTGCTTGTTTGACTTGCGCACGAGCGGCCTGCGTATACTCCATTTCACAGCGTCAAAAAAAATGGTCTAAAAAATTAGCTCAATTGACAATTTGGAAGCGGAAGTAAATGAAAAAAAAAAGGTTTTAGATCCTTAATCGATATAAATAATCGATTACAGTACTGCGAAAATAAAATATTTGTAAATTTTAATTAAGCCAAAGTATTTTAACATACTTATTAGTGCATATAATTACAGTATAAATAAATAAAATATCAATTAATTTGCATCTGCAAAAACAAAAGAAATCCATTAAAATCAACCATATTTTAAATGATAGATGTGGCAGTTGCTACATTGCCTGAATTTTGTCTAATGAACTTTACATTTTTCGTTCGTTTCGATGCGCTTTGAGCCATTTCCGTTTGTTTGATATTTTCAACAGCTACTGCTTTATGTCACGGATTTTTTTCTCAGTAATCACCTAACTTATAGGGGTTGACTGTGCTGTCAACTTAACCTTACTTTCACTTACCTCTAATAACTCATCTCTAAGATTGTCAAAACTGACAGAATTTTCGGAGGGAGTGATGTACCTGAATCTATTAAATCATACCATTTTCGCATCTCTATACATTCTTATCGTTTCAGTCTTCTTTTGGATATTATAAAAAATATAAAATTAAAACGAAAAGGAAATAACAAGTACCTAAACATAACCAAAGAAAATTATTAATATTGGAATAAATAGTAATTACTGAAAAAAAAACTGGTCAAGTGAGAGTTGGACTAGTCCACCGAGAGTCCCGTACTTATTTCTGGATTGCAGGCCAACGGAAAGTGCAACTTATAAAGTTGACAAACTTAACTTTGCATATGCACTAATTTTGCATGAAATGAATTACTTTTCACTCATTGCTGTTCTTTCTTTATCTGTGCTATAAGACGTAGCTTCCTACCAAATTTCAAGATTCTGATTCTGATTCACGGGAACTACCCTTTACGTTTTGATTTCCTTATAAATAAAATAATTTCGCAAATTTGGGGCATAAACCGCTGTATCTTTTGATTGCGTTAGCTTATATTTTTTTCCATCCCCAAGGAACAGTAGACTTGAGTATTTGATATAAATTTCAGTTTGATACCACCAACACATAAAAAGGATCTTGACATATATATGGTATCGCAGATTTTTTTTAGATCTAATACATACCAATTTACTGACATACTTTACCATTTTTGCTGCCCACGCGCTTAAATTAATTCGATAGCGTTCATTGTTTATTACAAAACCAAAAATAAGTAAATCGGACCAGTAATCGAAAGATCTTAACGCTTAAACAAACAAACAAACTCTTCCGCTTTATTATATTAATATAGATTATCAACTTAAATTAAATATTTAAAATATCTATCAAAATTAAAAGGAACATGAAAAATGAAATTAAAACGAAATACCATAATAAAATAAAAAAAATATTTAACCTAACCAAGAAATTAAAAAAACTTAACTAATGTTCTACTCGAATAAGTGCAGAGAACTAAATATTTTAAATGAAACTATTTTAAATATTTATTATTATGAGAACCAAATAGCCTAAGGCCAGGGCCCCCAGACCTATGTCGTCCTACTAACTTTAAAGTGGGGCCAATTCAGAGGTAGCGTCAACTTAAAAAGTCATTTAAAATTAAAACGTCATAACTATACGAAATTAATTAATAATAGTAATAAGTAGGTATAACTATATGACATCCTACATCGCGCTATGAATATTTCGTAAACAATTGCACATATATAGTATTATTCGTTCAATACGAGTGGGGTCTGCTGCCTTGATGAAAGCCAGTCCCCGAGCTGGTCTATCTCGGCGCCGTTCAGATGAAGCCTACGGGCTTGCTCTCAGCCAGAGATGTTACTCTCCGTGACTCTCCCGGCCCACAGTGACCTCTGTCACTCCCAGATGATGCCTCGTTCACGTCAGTGTTCAGATTGCGCGAATGACTTCGGTCGTTCCCACCACTTCTCCTCAAGGCACACCTGGTGCACTGGTGCGCAACACGCGCGGCCTGTGTCCAGAATTGACTCCTTTTTTTACTTTTTTATTTTTTTAATTTTGTTGTGATATATGTAAGACTATTTTACATATGTATGGGACAAATGTTAGTTTTTTCTTATTTATTTATTTCAGTTTCCTGCTGTATCCCGAATAGCGGGTTAGGCAGAGGGAACCTATTGTCACAAAACTTAGGGGCACAGAATCGGACAAACGGTTTTGGGTTCGAATCCCCCTCAGGGGAATGATTTATTTTTATTCCTCGCTACCTCGCTCTAACAACAAGACGAAGTACGTCGTTGAGTTCGGCCTCCTTCCTATTAAATAAGATATGTTCTAAGGATCTTTAAGGAGGATTTTTAAAAGTAATAAAAATTATTAATGAACTGTAAGAAATTGTAAACAACTTACTTTTAAACAAGTTATTTGGACCTTTATGTATAAATGTACGTATATGTGAATATATTTTTGTAAAAAACAATTTTTTGAAAATATGACTTATACAAAATGGGGCAATAATATTTTCTTTTTTATAACAAAACTAGCGGACCCGGACGCGGCTTCGCCCGCTTAAACTATACGAATACTTATTAGATATATTTATGAAATAGTTTTTGAAAATATGTAACTAATTTTGATGAAAAAAATTATAAGTAAACGTAACCAATAAAATAATATTATACCGATGCCGCGCAGGGCCGCAACTTACACCACACCAAGAAATTAATGAAAACCTTACTAATCTACTACTCGAATAAGCGAAGAACCAAAGAAAAGTATAAATTAATTATAAACA
>DWMY01003564.1:0-10075 GCA_018249775.1 Heliconius hecalesia formosus | reverse complement strand
CTATTGGAAGGAAACTAGTGTGAAGTATTGTTAGTAGGTGATACATATCACTTATTGCAATTACATAGTATCTCTTTCAAAATAGTTTAGAATCATATAGACGATATGTGTTTTTATCGTGTTTTTTGAAAAACGTTACCCGCTTCCGATTTCTAACACTTGTAATACTTTTACAGGCCTGATAAAAATATATTTCATTTATGTCTAAAATTTATATCTTACAAGTATTTTTTTTAAATAAAATATATATGCACATATTAATAAATAGTGTGTTTCATTTTAATTACAGCGACCACTGTCTTTAATACAAATAGTACCAAACCACCTGCTTTAAACAAATAAAAAAAGCATTTATAAACTTTAGATTGTGTTGTCACATTTATTATTATGACGCAAAACACACGCATTTTTAACTATCGTTGTACTTATTTATTAATATAATTTATGAGAGATGAAATATTTATTCAAATTTATATTTCCATTTCTTCGCTCTAGTCAAGGCAAAGGCGGCGTTAAGTTCCGCCACTCAACACACAAGGCCTCCAGAATTCGACGGAAAGTGGAGAATGAAGTGTGTTAACACTAGGTTCCCTCTGCTTACCCTGCTGTGTGCAGGATATAGAGTAAAGCTAATGATTTTTTTTTTTGGCAATTTAGTTTTTTTTAAAATTAGGTTAACAATGAAAACATTCATCATTTATATATAGTGACGTATTCCGTTTTATATTGATATCTATCACCATTGGAAAATTTATTCAAAACTCATATAAAAGGATAAGTAATTTATTAAATATTTATTTTATAGTCTAGGCGACAGCTTTAATACTATTACAATATTACATAATCGTGTTTAATTTAAATGTATTTATTCTGTGACTGGTTATCTTAAATACACTATTCTATTTTATCTCAAATAAGTACCGCCGTATAGTTCTAGAAACTTTATTTTATTTAAGCATCATTCGTTTTATTTATTACATAAGCCTATACCTTGATGTGCTTATTATGTTTTTTCTTCTATTTGATAGTTTTACGGTAATATTGCATTATTACAAGTAGAAATTCTATTATTAACAAATTATTATTTACAGATTAATAATATTGAGTAATTAGATTATTCAATAAATTACTATGTGTTTGTTGATGCCAATCGTGGCGCAGAGGCACAAAGTGTGACTGCAAAATCGCCTGGTTCTGAATTCGATCCCCACTCGAAAACATGAAATATTTATTTAAATTTATATTTTTATTACTTTGCTTTGGTGTCGAGGCAAAACGCTGCGTTGAATTTCACCACAACACACAATGCCTCCAGATTTCGACGGAAAGTGGCGAACGAAGTGTCTTAACACTAGGTTCCCTCTGCCTACCCTGCTGTATGCAGGATACAGCGTGAAGCTGATTTATTTTTTTTAATTTTACCATGTGTTTCACGCAGTAGGTAACACTACTGACTTTTTTACTATCAGTTTTACCACATAAAAATAGTACAAAATGAAAACATTTAAAACGAGTAACGCAATAGAACAGCTTCCTGTCTAATTTATCCAAGTCTAGGTAATTGTGATTACATACCTTCTCATTGAGTAATGTAGGTACAGCGGTAAGATGAGAGCGGCACTTCGATAACTGTCTCGTAACATTGGTACAGGATCCGGAAACTCATTAACCAATTCTAGATTGTACTTTGGACTCTGGAGGCCACTCGTGGCGCAGGGGCAAAAGTGTGTGACTGTAAACGGGATTGGTTGTGGGTTCGATCAATCTATCGATCGATCAATTCAATTAAATATTTTCATTTATTTGCTCTGGTGTCGAGGCAACGCTCGGCGTTGAATTCCGCCACTCAATACACAAGGCATTCAGAATTCGGCGGAAAATAAGAAACAGAGTGTCTTATTATAGGTTTCCTCTGTACTACTATGTGCGGGATACAGCTTGAAGCTGTTTTATTTTATTATATTTTACTTTAGACTCGTTTTGAAGAATGCATCTCAAAAATGTGAAAAAACAAGTTCATTGCCATTCATGTATGTAACTTTCTATTTGATATGTTAGTATGTGCATAGCATTAGTGGGTATGTGATAAGGGTTTATTGATCTGTTAAACAGCCATGTAGCGATGTTCCATATTAAAATGTTAATAAAATTGTTCCTGATTAAAATATATATTGGGCTATATTTTTTTTTATCAATTTACTCTATATTTAGGTTAACTACGTTTACTAGTTTTAATATTAGATATAATTAAATAATTCTATGCAGGTATATAAGGTCAGTCGTGGCGCAGGGGCATAAGTGTATGTGTGTGTATAACTGGTTCTGGTTCGATCACTCACTCTATTTAATATTTTTATTTCTTCGCTCTATTGTCGAGGCAAAGTGCGGCGTTGAGTTCTGCCACTCAACACGCAATGCCTTCAGAATCTTGCAGAAAATGGGGGACGGAATGTCCTAACACTAGGTTCCCTCGATAGTAAGGTATATTCGAATTTAATACAACTTCATAATTCGAATCTAGAAATATGTTGACAGTTACAGCATGCAGTATTATATATGACATTAGGTCATTCTAAATTAACCTAACTTTATACCTATACAAATGATTTCCTTATGGAGGAGTATAACTTCATGTTTTGATAACCATAAATTAATTTTACATTCAAATATCCAGAGCTTGTTATGTAAAGCATCACAAAATACAAACAACAAGACATTTTCTGTGTAAAATTATTGTTTGCAATAAATGTAATTCAAGTCACATGTCCCGTCCTAATTTGAGGTAACGAGGCGTTCTGGCTACTGTGCGTCATTCGTAAATAGCTGAGATCATAATAAGATTATCCTTTCAATCCCTTCGAGTCATAATAATATTATTTTTCATTTTAATTAAAGAGACTGTCTTGACGCAGAGGCATTAAGGTGTGATGTCGACGCGGCGATTGTGGATTCGATACCCATTCGGAGGAATAATTTTATTATATTTTCAAGGCATTTTTTTTACATTTATATTAAAAATCATGATGTTAATAACATACCGTTGCTTAAAACTAGATATATTACCTAATAAAAAAAAATTGTAAAACATTACTGAATATGAGCTTAAACAAAGCTTAAAGCCAGACGAGGCGCCCCAAAATCATCAAATGCAATCGTACCGACTCTGTGTTACCAAGAACATCTACTGCATTTAAGAAGCCGAGGGAGATGTGACACAAAGGCCTAGAATCTGTGCGAATGGGAAGTACTAATCAAAGCGACGAGCGGCTTGTTAACGCGTGCATTATGTATACTTAACTTAGTCACCGCACGAAAAATTAGCTTTAAATATAAACATGAGGCCAGTCGCGGCGCAAGGGCACAAAGTGTGACTAAACGCGATAGGTTGTGGGTTCGATTTCCACTCGATGAAATTAAATATTTAATATTTTGATTTCTTCGCTCTGAGGTTGAGGCAAAGCTCGACGTTGAGTTTCGCCACTCAACACATAACCCCTCTAGAATTCAGCGGAAAATGGAGAACGGAGTGTTTTAACACTAGATTCCCTCTGCCTACCCTACTGTTGTGGGATATAGCGTGAAGTTGATTTTTTTTTTAAATATACACATTAAATATATTTAAAAAAACCGATTTAATCAAATAAATTAATTAAATAACACATTATATATTTACTTATGTTAAATTATTACCACAAACTCATAAATCACATTCTTTTAAGCTATTATCATTAATATACAATCTGTTGGCCACGACCATTATCGATTAAATAAATAAACGTGAATCGCGAAGCAATATAAAAAACCGGTTCGGTTTAGTCAGCGCAGCCTCTATTCGCTCGCACTCAACCCTCTCGTGACATATTGTACTTTTATATGAGACGTAAAACGATTTAAAATAATTTATTATAATATTTTAATTTTACACACCTTAAAATTAGATGTTATGTAAATTGGCTAATATTTATTCATGAGTAATGTTGATAAGACGTTATCGAATATGTTTAGGAATAAGAAATAATAGTCACCTCTCATATCTGTTTGACGCTTAAGACATTATGGTATTATGAAACAAAGTGTGAAGTATTGAGGTGTTACCGTCGTGTCGCAGGGGCACAAGTGTGTGACTGCAATCGCGACAGTTGTGGGTTCGATTATAGACGGTTGTTAATGTTTTAATCTTGATAGTTCTATAATTATAGTAAAAATTGGATAAATCTTTTAATATATAAATAAGTGTTAAATAAGTTTTTTTTTTTTAAATTATAAAGAAAAACACTGCATAAAATATATTCAGTTGTCTAAAAAGTCTAAATAAATACTTACTTGTCACAGCAAGTAAGTAGACAATCAGTACAGAACATCCAGAGTGTTAACATCGAGAGGAAATAGTGATACATCAGCATCAGCAGCATTTATTCTATTATTGAGATAACATCGGAATTTTACTCTAATTAAACTGTCTCGACAAGTCAACTGTTCAACTGAAATCGAAGCGATGGTAATGCATGTATTTTTTATAATAATTTACATTTAAAAATGTAAACTTTATTCCTCTTTGATAAAAAAAGGTATATGAAGTTTTTATTATAGATATGTACCCGATGAGTATTTTTTATATTTTTTAATATAATTTTTTTATCTTAATTTATATTTATAAATATAAATATTATCTCTTCAATAATAAAAATATATAAATTAAAAAAAAACATAAGAAATCACGCTGACACTTATAGTTATTCTTTTTATACCTTTTGTAAGATTGCCTTGGAACGAAATGGAAGTTATAAATGAAACAATGCAAAAAAACCGTCTGCGTTTGCATCATCACAAATGAGATTAAAACGAGCAGGCTTCCGCAGTCCCTAGGTAACAATGAGAAGGGCGAATCAGATAAATACTACTTAAGTTAGCTGGTCATCTCACTTGGAATACTGACCTTCGTCACAAACAAGTCGTGGGCCACATCCTTGTTTATATTATAAAATGGAATTGAATCAACTGGTTCTGCTACATGAGTATCACGAGTAAACCTAAGGTTAATGATATTTTAATTGTTTACATAAATTTACAGTTGATTTATTAGTGTAGTTCATTGATAAAGTATTCATTACCGAATCTATACCGTTAGGGTTAACTGACAAGAATAACAAATATTTATTTAGACGAATTATACAAATAAAAATAAATGAGGCCAGCTGTGGCGCAGCGGCACAAAGTGTGACTATAAGACCGACTGGTTGTGGGTTCGATCCCCACTCGAGGAGATGAAATATTTACTTAAATTTATATTTCCATTTCTTCGCTCTGGTGTCGAGCGTTGAGTTTTGCCACTTAACACACAATGCCATAATTCGGCAGAAAGTGGGGAACGGAGTGTCTTACACTAGGTTCCGTCTGCCTACCTTGCTGTGTGCGGGATACAGCGTGAAGCTGACTTAGTGGGTGTATTAATTAGATTTTGTCGACTTATTAATAAAATAGGTACTATAAAAAGGCAAAATGTTACATTCCAAAGATAATTTCTTTATTATTTTTATTCAAACAACTAAAAGTCACCTCGGAAATCAGGTTTAAATACTTATACAAGGTCATAATAATATAAATATAGCAAATTATAAGTATTTTTTTGAAGGAGTTTATATTGCATTTTTAAATAAATAATTTCCAAAATGTCTTTATCTATCTATATTTATAAAAGGACATGTACCTGACTGATTGAGGTAAGGCGCACGCACAGCCGTAACCGCTGTGCGTAGAAACGTGAAATTTGGATAGATATTTATTTACGTAATCTCGACATCCACTAAGAAGGGATTTTGAAAAATTTTAACCCTAAAGGGATGAAATAGGGGTTGAAAGTTTGTATGGATTTTTTTTTAGTTCGGCACCGATTTTATAAAATTGAAAATTTAGACTCTTAAAAATATTTCATTGAACACGTGTTTCATGGTTTTTTAGAATTCACTCCCTAAGGGTTCAAATAAGGGGTTAAAAGTTTATATGAAAAAATTTTTAAATCGCCACCGATTTTTATAAAAAAATTAATTCAGACTGTTAAAAATATTTTATTGAATACGTGTTTCATGGGATTTTTTATAACTCACCCTTAAGGATGCAAATAAGCGGGCGAAGCCGCGCCCTCCCGCTAATAAACAAGTAATTATTAAGAATTAAATGTATTATTCATAAAGGAAAGTTGTTCCTCACATTCATCTTTGTTTTTGATGAAATCAAAAAAAAATATATTTTATTGATTTCTTCTTACTTACTGACAGGTTTAAATAATAATATTTTGATTAAATTTTTCGTGTTGCATAAATTCCTTCATATTATGTTAGAAATATTGCATACTGTATACAGTACACTATACAAAATTTCATGACCACTTTTAGAAATTTTATCAATATTAATGCCCTTGTCCTTGTTTGTAGAATTACAATCTTTTTGAAGCTGAGAAACGCATGTACTTAGACGTTCTGTTCTAATAGTTACAAGTGCAGTACTGCGGGACTCACCTACATGAGACGTCGCAGGGTCATTCGCACATGTCGCTATGGCGCCTCGGTGGAAGAACCGCCTATTAAGGGCCATCATCGCCTTCAGGTTTAGCCTATACAGATTAAGCTGGAATAAAACGTTTATGGCATACCAGTGACATTGCCCGGCATGCAATCTGATTAAGGATTTTGCCGAAACCACCGTAGTTAAAAAACCGCTGTGCCAGGTGCTGATGACCTATACTAGGATTCCAAAATTGAGAGAAGTGCCTCCATCGTCACAAGGCTTTCCGCAGGGATCTCCAAATCCTCTCCTCAAAGCCGTATCAGAATCTAAATTAACTTAAAATTTATTCACCGTAATTATAGCACCCTCCTTTCACTATAGATTCCTATAAAAGTTCCTACTAATCTTTATCGGAAAAACATTCAACAGTTCATTAATAAACATGGATTAGTTGTTGACATTGACAGCTTTTATTCAATTCTTTTTTATATACAGCGAATCCTAAACCCCTTTTTAAAGCAAATCAAATGAGTAAACGAAATTAGTGTCTGTATTCTGATAAATGCAAATACATTACGTCTTTAAAAGTAAACTCATCAAGACTAACTAATAAATAATAACTTTTTTCTGATGATGATGATGATGTAACATTAAGTGGTTTACTTCAATTCTAAGAAATTGTACCGATCCATAATGGATACGAAGAAAATTAACAGAACTTTATAGAGTCTATTTCCATTTATATTAATATAGCACGCGTGAACGGAGTACATATTTATTTTTTCTTTACGGTAAATTTAACATTTCGAAAAACATTTTAAAAGATAAGAGATCAGAAAAGGTCACAACAAATAACTGCCGATTATAATAACATAATCAAAAATAATTAGATGGATTGTGTAAAACATGGCGTCGGAGCAAAACAGGGACAAGGCAAAGAAACGCTTCACGTGACGCTGTAGTACTTAGTACTAGTTATTTTCCGAAGTAGTAAAGACTAGCGACCGGATCCCGGCTTCTCTCGCGCCTTAGACCTGACAATTATTTATTTACTAATCTAAATAACTTTTTTGTCCTAATTACATTATTATTTTAAAGACAATATTCATATTTAGAAAATTTTAGCCAATTCAAAAAGAATATGTTGTAGCAATTATGTCGAACAAAATGCTTTACATAGATATACGTTTTAGATTTAAATTAAACAAATTCTAAATGGTAAGGGAAGTTTGCCAAAATAAAATAATGAATGATGTTGTAGGTCGTTAGAGAGAATGAAAAAAAAATATGCGGTGATTTGAATGGATGAGTCGGAACTGCGAGAGATGGTTACTAGGATGTGCTATAAATAAGGCTGGGAAGCTTACATTAGAAATTCACAAGGAAAGAAATTTGTTTGTGGCAAACGCGATGTTTGGAATAAGGGATCTGTTCGCAGGTTGGCGCAGCTACACGAGGTGCTCAAACTTGGATTGGAACTACTGCATAAGAAGCTGGAAGTTTCAAGATATACTGATTAGAGAAGAATATGAAGAAAGAGTTTCCAAAAAAGCTAGACAGACGATTGGCGAGGTGCAGTCATCGTGCCTTTGCATAAAGGCAAAGGTTCACAGATAGACTGCGCAAGCCACAGGGCTATCAGTTTGATTAGCTTTGGTAGTAAAGTTTAGGTTAAAATATTGGCAAGAAGAATGCAAGGGAGATCCAAAAGGCTATTCTAGGAGGCCCTAGACTTGAAATAGGGTGTATGGATCAGATCTTTTCTCCCTGCATGATCACGGAAAAATATTGGCCGTTAACCAAAAAGTTTTCAGTGCTTTTGTGTACTTGGAAAATTCATTTGGCAGAATTGTGGGAATGAAATTATGGAAGATACTACCCCGGTACAATGAGAAAGGACCCTTGCTGGAGGCTGTAAAGTCTCTTTATAAAGATCACTCAGCCTGCGTGCGAGTAGGAGCTGGCATGTCGCCCTGGTTTGACATCCGATCGGGTGTTAACAAGGTTGCGCCATGTCAGCTTGGTTATTCAATTTGTATTTGGATAGCTGTCTCCAGGAGTGAAACAAAAGTGATATGGAAGTGAAAGTAGTTGATTTAAGTGTAAATTGACTGTTGTACGCAGATGATACAGTGCTTATTGCATCATCAGAATGCGAGTTCCAGGCATAAGTCAGCACTCGAAGGAAGGGTGTGAAAAGAATGGTCTAAGCCTGAATGCGAGTAAGATAAAGTCATTTGAAAGAAATTAATAAAAAAAGAATGCAAGATCAGATCAGAGAGAAGATATTAGAACAAGTAAAAAGTATGAGGACCCCCCGGAAGGCATATATGAAGAGGTTTTTTTTTATATTAGCACAAAAAGTAAATGCGTTTCCAAATGTTAAAGAAACAAAAATGTTTTAGGCTCTATTATTTATGCACCCAAAAATAAATGTTCTCATATATCTTTCATGTACAGACATCCATGTAAATAGATACAATACAATACAATACAACGAGGCCAGTCGTGGCGCAGTGGCACGAAGTGCGACTGTAAAACCGACTGGTTGTGGATTCGATTCCCACTCGAGGAGATGAAATATTTATTTAAATTTATATTTCCATTTCTTCGCTCTGGTGTCAAGGCAAAGCGCGGCGTTGAGTTCTGCCACTCAACACGCAATGCCTCCAGAATTCGGCAGAAAGTGGGGAACGGAGTGTCTTAACACTAAGTTCCCTCTGCCTACCCTGCTGTGTGCGGGATACAGTGTGAAGCTGATTTATTTTATTTTAACTTTACATTTTTCAATATTAATTGATATATAAAAAATACTTTTAAAAATATTAAAAAAAAAACACTCTTCCGAGGGTGGGACAACGATCCAAGCAATCGGTGGCTAGGGCTCCAGGAGAGAAATCTTCTCACAATACGCGAAATCTCAGGTAAAGCTGACTTCTCACTATTATTATTTATTTTATTTTTATAAACTTTGGTAAAGTAGCATAAATATTTTCGCGTTTGGCTCAATTACATTTCGTTATTATAGTATTTTTATTACTTGCTTCATATCCTTGTTTTATTGAAAAGTGATAACAAATATTAAATGTACGATATACCCGATAAATTAATATTTTTTTAAGGTTATTCCCAGTGTAGATGTAGTTAAAGCGAATTTGCTTTTGTTTCTTTGGATAAACGTGATAATCTCAGAAAATACATGTTGGAATCGGAAAATTATCGAGGATAACTATAGAATATACATATTGATTGGCGTATCTTAACTTCGCGTCTTGCTCCGACATCAGAGCGTAGAAATGAAATGATTAAATCTTTCATTTCCTCTAGTGGAAATCGAACCCACAACTTATCGCGTTTACCTTCACACGCTTGTGCCGCTGCGCTATCACTTGTTTCTATTAAAATTTATAAGAAAAATAATAATTGTTAGTCTTAGTGAGATACATATTCGTCTAATTACATAAAGTATATTTGTACTAATCTTAATTACACTACAAAGAATCCGTTTTACTTGTGATATTAAATTCAACTAATAATGTAATTTAGCAAAGGTCTCTGAGAACGGTAAAAA
>DWMY01003563.1:0-10076 GCA_018249775.1 Heliconius hecalesia formosus | reverse complement strand
TCTCGGTGCGCGCTGGGCTTGCCGGTTCCCCAGACGCGAGGCTTCGGCGCCGGCAATAGGCCGACGCCAGAGACGTCGCGTCCAGGTCCCACGGCACGACTCCGGCCAGCACGCACGCTGCCTCACCGGAGATGGTCCGATACCCCCCGTATCGCCCGGATGGCCATCACCCTCTGCGCACGTCGCAGCAGGGTGATATTGTGCCGATCCAGGGCGTCCGCCCTCACGGGAGCATCGTAGAGGGCCATCGATCGGACCACTCCGGCCCGGCGACATTGGGCAAAAGGCGCGCCAAAGCCGCCGCCGTCTTCAACAGTTTCGGGGCCAAAGATGTAAAGTGGCCCCGGAAACTCCACCGACCGTCCAGAACAAGTCCGAGGTATTTCATGCTCCTCGTGACGCCGATTTCGACGCCACCGATGATAATGTGGGCCCCAGATGGTGGGCCCTTTCGAGGAGCATGGAAATATAGAGCCTCGGACTTGTTTAGAGCGACCTCCAAACCGAGCCGCCTCATGCGGCCCACGACTTTGGCTTCGCCCGCACCCGCATTTACCCGCATCAAGCGGCATTCTGAAGTTCTTCACAAAGCACTACCACTACACCGTTTTTATCTGAAGGTGACTCAGTGTATACAAGCCGGTAACACTGTCCGATGTTACGGTACTTATTGTTCTTCCAGCGAGTTTGGAGGAAAACACACTGGACCCGACGTCTCATGAGTACATCTGAGAATTCGCTGCATTGTCCGGTTAGAGAGCCAACGTTAAAAAAAAAATTCCACCTTGTAAAGCGGATTTCCATCTGGGTACTAGTGTCATTAATCGAGCCCGTACTTGACACGATAGCCCTTGACAACATACGTAGGGCGATGTGCCTGCGCGTCGTTTGGCAGCGACGCCCTAGTTGTACCCAGTCTGTTTTATTTCGGTCCATATTATGGCGAGTTTTTAGCGAAGCAATTGGCATCTGATTTCCAAAATCCATTTTATGGGAGAAACCGAAGGGAGACGGATAGGACAGGTAAAATAGAGAGGGGGGGGGAGTAGTAAAGGTAAAAGGCAAAGAGGGGGAATGGAAGGACACCACTTTTACTGGATAAGGGTATAACAGTGATGAGAATCCGATGGCGCGTAACCTTGTGCCCAAGAACAGTTTCACAATTAGTCAGTACACCCTCTGGATATTACCTGATGTAGGTATAGTTGCCAAATTTCATGATAATAGAATTAGAAGTGGATATTAGGGATAAGCTTAAAAGCTAAAAAGCTTCACACTGTATCCCTAATATTAACGCGTAGCAGGTTAGGAAACAAGTAAATGTAAGTTAATTCCTAATTCAATTAAAATGACTTCTACGGAACTACTGTTAAATTAAATACGGTAGAAAGTTTTAAGTAATAGGATAGAATATTGGAAACCGAACGTATTTCTAAGACCCTATTTACGAAATAGAATTTTCTTACGCTACTCTTATATTGTGAAGACGAGAAGTTTTTTTTTTGTACCTATATAGAGTGTACCTGTTTTTTGATTGATCGCTCGTAAATTCTTTTTATAGTTTCAGCTTAAATATAATTCTTCTTTAGCAAAACTCTAAAATTTTTATCTTTAGCTACTTGAGATAGTGTTAGTGTATTGAAATGTACGTCGCACAGTATCTAGGTGTGGTTTTTTTCTTAATAATATATTGATCGCAATGGTAATCATTCTAAATATTATTGATGTCACCGTCACCCGTTTTTTCCTACTACACCTAGGGCACCTAATGTTAAGTACTCCATTCTTCATTTCTTTGCACAATTTTCAGAGACATTGCGTGATTGAGTGGCAAAACTAAACACCACGCTTTATCTACTAGAACCTGAAAATAATAAAAAATATAATATTATTATACCCCGTGCGAGAATCGAACACACGACTACCACAATATTATCTACGTAGAAACTCTAAAATGATTATTCATCTTAAAGTGTTTATTTTGAATGTAAACAATAGTTCTCATTTTACTTTAATATGCTTTGTAAGCGAACCGTACAGCTTTGAAGCATCCGATTCAGAAATTTAACTTATTTGATTGCACTATTGTAGTTAACGAACGGTTTTAAGTTATAAGATTGGATTTAATATTGATGCTAGGTAAGTGGTGACTGAAAGTTTCTGTTTCTTGCAATATAAGAAAGAAATAATGTTTGCAAATTCTTAGTTCTTAAAATAATACATACTTTAGATTATAATCTATAAATGAAAGCGTTATCTTAAGATAGCACCCAAGATCCATCTCAGAATGAAGAGCGGTACGTGCTTAAGAGCTGGCAACAGTTATTTCTTCAATTCCTTACATCATTTTTTTCCTAATGATGTTGGGTTGACTACATGTAAATATCTGTAATAATTTATTTTTTTAATAAATAAAAACTTATTACCATAAATTGTATATTATATTATTAAAGGTTATTGTGGTAAATTTTTGTGAGGCAACATGGTGTAATCTATTGTAGTACCGTGTATTTTATTTAATTATAAAAAATTTAGCTTCATGCTGTATCCCGCGAACAGCAGGGTAGGCAGAGGAAACCTGGGAACTGGGAAGTGTTAAAACACTTTGTTCCCGAGGGAATGCCCCACTCGAGTTAAAATCGAACCCATATCCTGTCGCGTTTAGTCGCAGTCACATGCAATTTTACCCCTGTTCCACGACCTCAAATGTCGAAATTAATATAATAATAGATATACTATTATCTATTATTATTAACACTCAAATTCTTATAAAATGTTATTCGAACAAAGCTTTACTCCACGACATATGTGAATATTCATTCCGTGGCTTAGAACTCTATTTATATAGGACTAGGTTAGATTTTTATTTTCTTGAACAAATATAATCGACAAAGTTACGTTTGTTCCTAGCCATCGTAAATACGATGATCGAATTTCAAGATCCAAAGCTTTGAAAATAGTGATATTGGTAAGAATCGGTTGTTGGTGCTAATCTATGAAACTTCTGTTTCGAATTGTTAAAAATATTTCAATATTGGAGTTCAGTCATTGGTAACTTATAAGGTATCTATGTTACATCAAGTTAATAGTTTTGATATAAACTACTGTGTCTGTTGTTGAAGAAGTTGTAGAGCTATCAACGGTGGTTATCATATGTCATGTTGCATACTAGGTTGTGGGGCCCTATAGTATATTTATTTATTTATTTTTTATTTATTTATTTAATACTTTATTACAACAACTTAATAATAAAAAATGTACAAGGAGCACAATGGAAAAATATGTAAAGGCGGCCTTATCACCAATGGTGATCCCTTCCCGGCAACCCTTACCATTAAAACAACATACATATTCCCATTCGAGGAAAAGAATAATGAATATTTTCAATTCTTCGATCTGGTGTCGAGGCAAACCGCGACGTTGAGTTCCGCCACTAAAAACACAATGCCAGATAATCTTAACACTAGATTCCATTTGCCTACTCTACTGCGTTCGCGATACAGCGAAAAGCTAAAAAAATGTATCATATTAAATTTTAGGTTATGTCGACCTGACCACAAAAACGAAGTTAAGCTGGTAATGAAACTATGGTAAAGTTTTAAGCCATTTACTTTTTGTAACAGCATAGTCGTAGAGCTTACTTGCGTTGTTAAAACTAATGTGTATCTCACGTTTGACCCCAGAAGTAGGGCACAATGAAGAGGATTTTGTTCGTGACTTGTTTATAGGAAACTCTCGAAGGATATATAAGAATCTTTTTAAAAGTTAAAAAGAAAAATTTACAATTTAACTAAAAAAAATACATATAAATGATTTTATGACAAATATATTAGATAGGCTTTGCTAACAGTTATTTATGCAATTTCTATCTGGATAAAAAAATAGTATATATTTAAACACCAAAAATCCATATCTACTAGCTCTACACGGGAAATATTATACACATTTTATACCCATCTCCGCAGTTATCGGCGTTAGGCTCTCAGGAACAACGTGTTATAACTTTGTCACACATATGTATATTTAACTATAATTTATAGCTTTAAGCTACACAAAATTGGAAATCTAATGATAAGATACTCTGTTCCCATTAAGTCAATTCCCTTCCGCCACTTCTTTCCACAACTTTTCCGCCAAATTGTCAAGACATAGGGTGCTTAGTGGCGGAACTTTACGCCTCGCTTTGCTGTCAGAGCGATGAAATGAAAATATTAAATATTAGATTCCCCGAGTAGGAATCCAACTCACAATCGTCATGCTTATACTCGTACGGTTCATATAGTTATTATGGATATAAAAATAAAACTAAAAATAAATAAATCAGCTTCACGCTGTATACGCACACTGCAGGGTAGGCAGAGGGAACCTAGTGTTAAGACACTCCGTTCCCCACTTTCTGCCGAATTCTGAAAGCCTTGCGTGTTGAGTGGCAGAACTCAACGCCGCGCTTGTATGGTTATAAAGTTTTTTTTTATAATTTATATTATTATTTTGAACTGAAGCCATCGTGGTTACATATATTTATTATTTTTTTTCTGATTCACCGAAAATTTACGTTAAATGAAAACGAAAATCAACAAGAATTACTAATGATTTGAAATTTCTTAATGAAGTCATTGGGTATTTCTTAAATAGGTAAAAAAAAGAAGCTTCACTCCTTTTCCCACATGGCAAGGTCTGTATACCCTGCAGAGATATCGTATCACTCTTCGTCCAATTTTGACATTGACAAGACATTGCGTATTCTGTGGCACAGTTGTGCAACGCCTTTTTTTATCCAATAAAAAAAAACTAAAATAATTAAATCCTTTGATTGGAAGAGCATCTGATACTGCTGCGCCTTGACGGATTCTGGGTGTTTCGAGTATATTTGATTTAAAATAAACAGCTATCAGCAAGTAAAATAATATTCAAAAGCGACGGTAGTCATTACTATTTCCATCTCTACATCCAATATGCGTAGATTAATGAATAGAATAGAATAAGATGAATATTTAAACAACACATGTACTACTAATTTCACGGTTCAACTACCGCCGACTAGTGTCGCTGTGCTTGATTTAAATTGTTTCAAATGGAGATTACCTTTCTATGTGACATTAATGCTTTAGATGTTTTGAATGTGTATATTTTGTATTAACTTAAAGTTGAGGCGAATTTTTGTTTTTGTCTGTTATGAAGATGAGGTCACCAAAAAATTATATATAATTGAGTTTTATAATTCAACTAAAGGTGGTGTAGGTAGTTTCGTAGATGGTCAGTGTATCTTTAACGGTACGATCATCGATCAAACAAAACAAGTTGATTTTTGTGTAATTTATGCCAAAGAAAAGTGATTAAATTATGTTTTTATTACTTTAAACATTTTTAAGTTTCATACGAAACCAAAAAACTTTTTTTTTTCTAATTTATTCTTGATCTTACATGCCGAAGAGATCACAATAAAAAAAATGTTTCTAATTTATTAGATGTTTAGAAAAGTGATTATATTTTAATAAATAAATAAATAAATTCAATATGCAAATGACTTTTTTAATAACCATATTAATGAATGAAGTTTAAAAAATGAAGTTATATATTCAATACAAAAAAGAAAAATTATAATACCCGTCGTGTCGGCCGATGGTTAAATTAAACACAGTACACATGAGGCTAGGATTAAAGAAAGTATTCTTGGTTCCGCCGCGTGTCTAGAAGACTCTAGTCCCCGTGTCTCGCGGCCAGTGGTGGTTGAGGTTGAGCACCGTGAAGTTTTAGTGGGTATCCGAACGGCCTACATCTGCCAGTCCGCGAGTCCCACATAACCCGCTCGAGTCCTCCCTCACGAAAAAAAAGTATTCTTGGTTCTTAAATATGAAAGTATTAATCTCTGACTACCCCGCTAGTGATACAACGTGAAAATAGATTATATTATATTTGTAATTAAACCCTTAAAAAATGCAATTATTGCTCAAAGTTTACCAATTATATTTTTCAGTCTGAAACGTTATTTTTTTGAAGGTCAAAATATGAAAAGTAAAGTATTTCACACTAATTGGATTAAAACATCATTTCCAAAACAATATTTTTCTTTATTTTGGATTAATGTTTGCCGCATCTACCTGTCAGTACTGCCATGAAGGCATTTCCGTTCCCTACTTAAAGCCGAATTTTTGGGGCATTCCGTGTTGACTTTTTTTATGACGCACAAATTTTAAGGAAACCTCAGTGGGCAAGTCCGACTCGCGCTTGTCCGGTTTTTTAAATATGCGACAATACAAACCAACCTAGGCTTAAACCTAGGCAAATATAACATATATAAAGTATCAGATTACATATATACTTGAAGCCATTCGAGTCGCGGAAAATAGGTGCCCTATGCTCCCTCTGCCTGTTGTGCTACTGTGGGCGGGATCTATCACGCTGTGAGGGTGTGATATGATTTCACCTATACTCTGCAATCGGCAGGGTGCCTACCCTGCTTAGTTTCAAGATACTCAGTTTTTTGGATAATTCCAAGACGTTACGTCATGTCGTTGAGAAACTTAATGCCACTCTTTGATTTATTAGAGTGAAGAAATGAACATAATATATTCTCCTCAATGAAATTCAAACCTTCAATCATCTCTTTTACATTCAGACACTGCTCTACTGCACCACAGTATCCAGCCCCCATTCTTAATTTAAAACTTTCCAAAGAATGTGGTACAATTTCGGTACCTCTTTAAACTTGATCTTGACTCGAGCGCTTTCGTTACCTTGGCATCATTGTTCACGTAGTTTGTAATCTTTGTTTTTAATTTATATAAAACTTTAACAGCAAAACGATTATCCGCAACTAGAGTGAACTGGTGTTGTGATTAAAATGCTCAACTTTATACCTATATTATCCTATAAATGTCAACAGAGTTGTTGGTTCGATTCCCATGCAACGGGTTTTTATCCGTTGAGTGGGAATCGAACCCACAACCGTCTCGTTTGTTATTAAGATATTTTTACTATATTTCTTCTCCAAGAAGCGCCTATAAAAACATTAATAAAATGCTGCAATAACTTAACAAATATATCTGGCAATCCTATAAATAATTCTGAAATATTTGTTTCACTAATGAAATTAATTAGAACTAATGTTAACTCTTTTTTTGATTTTGCTTGACCTTTTAAAACAATTTTATTAGACCCGAGTTGTAAGCGAGAATTAGAGGAAATACAGCAAACTATTTATTTTTTACTTCAAGCAGAAATAAAAGGCAATTGAAATGAGAAATTATATTTTTTAACATTTTTAAAGTGTTATAATTTTATAGTGTTAAAATTTTATACGTTTTCTAAATGAATGAGAAATTATATATTCATTTAAATGTTTTGAATACTTCTGCAAATTGTAAAACAACTTTTCAAGTTTTCATCCACCTTTTGATAAATTAAAACTCAAAATATGAATGATTCATATATACTTTTACAAGTACTTTGTTCTTCTGAATCGTCGAATGAATACGTTGCTACTGCGAGCTGGAAAGGTTCCACTGAGAAGAGCCGTCAAGAAACTCAATCTTAAGCTTACCAATTTAATAAGAATTAATTAATAAAAGAGCGTTTTTAATCACATTGCAATGTGATTTTTTTTCTATTTCTTCATGCTGATTCATGTTATTTAATCATGCTGCTATAGAGCTTATTGTTTTGTAATAATCATAGAAGAAGAATGAGAAATGTTGATGAGAAAGTTAAATGTGGTGGAGATTCATAGCGTATCCCAAGTATATATCTATGATAATGTTGATGACAGTGAACAAGGCGAAAGAGAAACGTAGAAACCATTTGGAGCTCGTTCTGTTAAGTTACAACAAGGCATAATTTTTTTTTTATTATGCCAGTGGTTTGACAGAATTTACTTCTACGTTTATTTATTATACGCGTCAGTACTGAAGAAGGTAATTTTTGAAGTTATTTCTTTTGAAAACGATATCAAAGAATCATATTACTATGTCACCGTGTGTCCATTTCGTTCCTATTTTGATCCTGTTCCGACTTGTAATATAAATGTAAATGACTATTGAAAATCATCATAATATTGTATCTTCTATTGACAAAGTAACAAATAGGCACAGCGTCTGACTGTAAACGCAACGGTTGTGAGTTCGATTTCCACTCGGGAGAATGAATTTGGTAACAAGATCAAATATTGGGTTGGCGATGGCGTTGAGTTTCGCCGTTGACGCAATATCTTGGATTATTCTGCAAAAAGTGGAACTTAGCACTAGGTTCCCTCTGCCTACTCTGTTATATGTGGGATTCAACGTGAAGATTTTTTTTCTTGAAATTAATCAATAGCCACCGATTCATTAATCACAAATTCTTGAAAAATGGTTTACTAATGGAGAAGAGGATAAACGTTTATTAAGATTTTTTTTAGATTTGGAAATCATGCTGAAAGCATCTATATTAAGATTGAGTAGGAACCCCGTCTCGGCTTCGCCGACTTCAACAACTGAATTATTTACTTAAACACTGAACTACGTTTCTTTTATAACCAACCGATTCAGATGATTATTTTTTTATTGGAAAGGATATACTACAAAGACAGTTTAGTGAAAGTTTTAGTTTGGTTTTGATAATGGGATCCGGTTAAAATTGTCAAGTCAGTGTCAAGGTAATGCTACAACAACCTTATTACAATATCGAATTACTAAGCCTATTTGTTCTACTTGGCACCGACTTTAAGATTATAAATCAAAGCCAAATCAAATAAAATCAGCTTCACGCTGTATACCGCACACAGCAGGGTAGGCAGAGGGAACCTAGTATTAAGACACCCTGTTCCCCTCTTTCCCAAATTCTGAAGGCATTGCGTGTTGAGTGGCAAAACTCAACGCCGCGCTTTGCTTCGACACCAGAAAGAAAGAAATCTGCGAAGAAATAAAAATATATATGTAAACAAATATTTCACTTCCTCCAGTGGGGACCGAACCCACAACCAGTCGATTTTACAGTCACACTTTGGTTAATTAAATAATCGACCTTGATAAGTATTTATTTATATCCTCATATAGATATGACCAATTTTTTGTGCGCAGTTTATTTTCGCGAATTAATTTGAACAAAATACATTTATAATAAGATGAAAATTACTAATATTTATATAATTGAGAAAATTTAATATTTATAGCAGGTATATTTTAGGTATTTTTAATAATATGTGCCATAAAAATTAAGCCATATTTGATAATATATCGATATAAATAATAGTACTAGAAATCATGGGGAAGTTATATTCCATTTTTTTCTTTTTTTCCTGGTTAAAAAGTTTTAAGCATATTTATTTTGCGTATAATATAAAGTTTAATTCATAAAATATATTTGATACTTCCATATTATGATTTTTCCATGTACTTTTTATATATACTCTTGAGAATGTTAATCTGTCTAATATAAATTAATATAACGTACATACACATTACTAAAATGTATTAACATCACCACGTCATCTAAACACTACACTTTTATAAACTGTAAACTCACTTTATTAGATATAGAAATTACTCTTAACCTACTCTGCAATGTTTCGAACAGAAGTGAGGATAAACTATTTGTGTACGTAAAAATAAGTTGTAACAAGCGTATAAAAATTTGGACCTAGCTTGATGAGAACGTATGGCTTAGTGGTCAAAGCGCGTAGTCGGTTTCCAGAAGGCGCGGATTCGAGTCCCGTTAGGTTCAAATTTTTTTATACGTTTTCTTAATAAGTAAATAAGTATATTTGTGTACAGTATATGAAATTGGAGAATATTAAAAATACTTGATCAGTGTTAAAAATTAAACTGTTTTCAGTTTTCTGTAAAGTCGGACGGACAGAACGGACGGAATAATTTTACGTGATAACGTCATAATAAAACATTGGTAATCGAAGTTAGCAATTTCTGCTAATACTTTAACAAATTGAATTGAATTAGTATCACTGAAATATCATTAGTATACAAAAAAGGAGTTCATTAAAAATTACATTTTGTTCGGTAAAGTAACATTTATTTTAAATGGTTAATTTTCAAATATTTTCATTTTACTTAAATTATGTACTTATAATTTTACAAACCAAC
>DWMY01003562.1:0-10078 GCA_018249775.1 Heliconius hecalesia formosus | reverse complement strand
TGGACCCAATGGACCTAGTGGACCCAATGGACCTAGTGGACCCAATGGACCTAGTGGACCCAGTGGACCCAACGCACCTAGTAGTCCTACTGAATCAGGTAATTTAACTGCATATAAAGTTGTATATTCATAATAAACGATAAGTAATCTTACATGTCATGTTTATAGCTAACACTACGTTAATTAAATAATAAAAATATAAAATTAAATCCCAGGTGGATATTATCCTGGTAAACCTGGATCTCCTGGTAGTCCTGGCTCTCCTGGTGGTCCAGGAGGACCTGGTGGTCCTGGTGGTCCTGGCGGCCCTGGCGGTTCTGTTGGTCTTCCAGGATCAGATGGACAAAATTACCCTGGTCAAGGTATGCACGAGTATATAACCATATAAGTTTACGTTTACACTAGATTAAGTTTACGTAGAGCTCTATTACTAATAAGAAATAACATTTTTTTTTAATTTTTCTCACAAAACCTGGTTTTTAAACATTTTTTTTTAATTTTGTTGTTAGATTTTTCATCAAAAAAAGTTTTTTTTTATATTACTTATTTTAATTATTATTGCATTTTATATATTATTGCGTTGTCATTAGTCCTTGATAAGTATACAAAGTATCAAATTAATGGGACGTTTCAGAGTTATTCAAAATCACTTTCAAAGTTTCCATTACAGAAATACATAACAACTCAAACAAAAAAATAATAAAAGCGTGTTAATAGAAATTAATTTCGTCGTCGCGGGTGACTCTTTTAAAGTATAACGTTGTCAGAATATTTATTTATTTTTATAGTAAAATCATACCTGAATATCACGCCGATAGAATTTTGGTTTCCTATCATTTCTAGCTGGGGTTTGGTAATATAGCATAATGTAATAGTACTGTCGTATCATGTAGTATGTGTAGTAATCATTTTTATTTATTTTATTACCTTATGTACCACATTATATATTTCTTAATTTGCTACTTCCTTTGTATAGTAGAGATTGATATCAAGAATTAGACTGCCTTTTATAGAATAATTATTTTTAATGTATTTCTGTATCTTTTCTTGTGTATACAATAAATGATTATTATTATGATTATTAAACTCCAGATGGATACTATCCAGGTGCACCTGGATCTCCAGGTAGCCCTGGATCTCCAGGTAGCCCAGGAGGGCCAGGTGGGCCCGGAGGACCTGGTGGACCCGGTATCCCTGGCGGCTCTGTTGGGTCTTCAGGTTCAATTGAAGAAAATTATCCTAGTCAAGGTATATAAATATATAAAGTTCAATTAAGTTTGATTATGACAATACTAAATCGTCTCCATTGCACGTGACTTATATTCGGTCCGCATTCATGAGGGTGTCTACTGTGATAAAAACTTAAAATAAAACTTTAAATAAAGGCATCCATCAGTAAAAATTTACATAAAATGATTTATATGTGGCATACATTTTTTGACATGCAATCTTAATTTCAATTCAAATTATAAAATAAGTAGTTAATAATTACTTACGGTGGGGTGTTTTATGTACATTTCATTAGTATAAATATATTATATCTCAAATAACTGGGTGTTATTAATAAATATTTTTTCATATATAGGATATAAACCGAGTGTACCTAATGGGCCTAATGGTCCCTATGGACCCAGTGGACCCAATGGACCTAATGGACCAAATGGGCCTAATGAATCAGGTAATTTAACAGCGTATTTAATTTTGTGTTAAATATGTTCTCTAAATTAATTAATTTACGGCAAGCAACAACTAAATTTAGTTGTTTACATTAGTTATTATAATTAAAATTATTAAAATGTTAAGGTGGTTACTACCCTGGTGCACCTGGATCACCAGGCACCCCTGGATCTCCAGGTGGCCCAGGGGGACCTGGTGGTCCTGGCGGTCCCGGCGGGCCTGGTGGTCCCGGCAGCCCTGGTGGTCCTCCGGCAGCAAATGGAGAAAATTATCCCGGACAAGGTAAACACAACGAAACATTATTAACTATCAGAAAAATATTTTGACCTACAGTACAGTAATTAATTATTTTTTATATAAAAATAATATTTATAGAATGCTAATAAGAAAGAGCACATTTCATGTGCTCTTATAAATATAACATATATGCATGTAGTAGAAATCTGTACTTTAGTATCGATAAACCTTTTAGAGATGAAATTAAATCATGTGTAACAAAACAGGGAAAATGAGGCCGAGCAAAACAAAACAATTTCAAATTTGAATAGTATTTGCACCTAAAACCTCATGTATACATAACGTGACCAGACGTCCCAATTTAAATGAGACAGTAACGTGCTACTGGGACGTAGTAAGTTTCTATTCCAAAAAAATAGGACTTTTTTTGGAATGGCATGTAAAATTGGTCGATTGGAACAGTTTCCCGAGATTATCGCAGTACGCTAGCTTTCAATAAGCGGAAGTATTAAAGTGTCAATTATACTTAAAAAAAAACGATCACATTTCTCTAAAAACAGAAACCACCCTAAAACGGAAGCACATCTCTAAAAAAACAATAGTCTCCAGAGCCCCGTTTTCAGCCAACCAGAAAATGGTCACGTTATGTATACAGGAAGATTACTACTAACTTATTGTTTCACATAAACTTCAAACGCAGGATATGAACCAAGTGGAGCTAATGGGCCTAATCAACCTAATGGATCTAATGGACCTAGTGGACCTAATGGGCCTAATGGACCCAGTGGACCCAATGGACCAGGTAAATTTATAATTAACATGATAAAATTTTAAATAAAATTAAGTAATTAATATTTTTCCTATTTTGCTTACTAATTATTGAGCTACTTCTAATACAATTTTTTACTAAACTTATACATACATTTAAGGTGGTTACTACCCAGGCATACCTGGGGCACCAGGTAGTCCTGGATCTCCAGGTGGCCCAGGAGGGCCAGGTGGACCTGGTGGACCTGGTGGTCCTGGCGGTCCTGGCGGTCCTGGCAGTAACGGAAGTCCCGACAATGCTGGTACGCAAGGGTCTAATGGAGAATATTACCCAGGTAAATAAAACTATTGTTATTGCTTAGAGATAAAAAAATACATAATTGAGAAAATAATCACGATATTTGATGATTGAAATTCTTTCTGAGGCAGTTAACACTATCCAGTGAATATTTATCTTAATGTAATATGTAAATATTACATACCAAACTTTACTTTTAAAATACGTTACTTTAAAAAGCAGGAGAAAAAAGAGCGTATATTAATTAATTTATCCTATGCATTTACAAAAAACATTAAGCTTTGATAACAAACTATAACCTAATCTTTAATAGACAAAGTAGAAAACTTATTTTGTTGCCATATATAACGATATTACCATAATTGGTTGATTGATCGAATAGTTATAAGTGCAACAACAAAAAATAAAGTGTTATGTATGTTTAACAATAATACACTGTAAATTCTCCCGGATACCCAGGTCAGCCAGATCAACCCGGACAATCAGGAAAGCCAGGACAGACAGGACAACAAAATGGTTCTGGGGAACCAGGTCAACCAGGATACCCAGGACAGCCAGGACAACCAGGACAACAAGGTCAACCTGGACAACCAGGATACCCAGAACCAGGTTATCCCGGATACCCCGGACAACCAACTCAACCTGGATACCCAGGACAGACAGGTCAGCCAGGACAAACAGACGGTACTGGTGAACAAGGTCAACAAGGACACCCAGGACAGCCAGGTCAACCAGGATACCCAGGACAGCCAGGGCAACCTGGATACCCAGGACAACCAGGTCAACCCGAACAACTAGGCAAGCCAGGCCAACTAGGACAACCAGGATATCCAGGACAGCCCGGTCTACCGGGACAACCAGGCAAACCAGGTTACCCAGGACAGCCAGGCCAACCCGGATACCCAGGACAGCCAGGAGAACCAGGATACCCAGGACAACAAGGACAGCCAGGATACCCAGGACAGCCAGGCCAACCCGAACAACCAGGCCAACCCGGATACCCAGGTCAACCCGGACAACCAGGCCAGCCAGGACAACAAGGTGGTCCTGGTGAACAAGGCCAACCAGGATACCCAGGACAGCCAGGCCAACCCGGACAGCCCGGATACCCAGGACGACCTGGACAGCCAGGTCAACCCGGATACCCAGGACAGCCAGGCCAACCAGGATACCCAGGACAGCCAGGCCAGGAAGGCCAACCAGGACAGTCAGGATACCCAGGACAGCCAGGCCAGCCAGGCCAACCTGGACAGCCAGGATATCCAGGACAGCCAGGTCAACCCGGACACCCAGGCAAACCAGGTCAACAAGGTCAACTAGGCAAACCAGGCCAACCAGGACAGCCAGGACAACAAGGTGGTCCTGGTGAACAAGACAAACCAGGACAGCCAGGCCAACCCGGATACCCAGGACAGCAAGGACAGCCAGGCCAACCCGGACAACCAGGACAGCCAGGATACCCAGGACAGCCAGGTCAACCCGGATACCCAGGACAGCCAGGCCAACCCGGACAACCAGGACAGCCAGGCCAACCCGGATACCCAGGACAGCCAGGCCAATCCGGATACCCAGGACAGCCAGGCCAACCCGGACAACCAGGACAGCCAGGATACCCAGGACAGCCAGGTCAACCCGGATACCCAGGACACCCAGGCCAGCCAGGCCAACCCGGACAGCCAGGATACCCAGCAAAGCCAGGTCAACAAGGTCAACCAGGCAAGCCAGGCCAACCAGGACAGCCAGGCCAGCCAGGCCAACCCGGACAGCCAGGATACCCAGGACAGGCAGGTCAACCCGGACAGCCAGGTCAACCCGGACAACTAGGCAAACCAGGTCAACAAGGTCAACCAGGCAAGCCAGGCCAGCCAGGACAACAAAGTCAACCAGGACAACAAGGTGGTCCTGGTGAACAAGGCCAACCAGGATACCCAGGACAGCTAGGCCAACCCGGATACCCAGGTCAGCCAGGCCAACCCGGACAACCAGGACAGCCAGGATACCCAGGACAGCCAGGCCAGCCAGGTCAACAAGGTCAACCAGGCAAGCCAGGCCAACCCGGACAACCAGGACAACAAGGTGGTCCTGGTGCACAAGGCAAACCAGGACAGCCAGGCAAACCCGGCTACCCAGGACAGCCAGGCCAACCTGGACAGCCCGGATACCCAGGACAACCAGGACAGCCAGGCCAACCCGGATATCCAGGACAGCCAGGACAGCCCGGATACCCAGGACAACCAGGACAGCCAGGTCAACCCGGATACCCAGGACAGCCCGGCCAGCCAGGATACCCAGGACAGGCAGGTCAACCCGGACAGCCAGGATACCCAGGACAGCCAGGTCAACCCGGACAACCAGGCCAACCAGGTCAACAAGGTCAACCAGGCAAGCCAGGCCAGCCAGGACAACAAGGTGGTCCTGGTGAACATGGCAAACCAGGACAGCCAGGCCAACCCGGATACCCAGGACAGCCAGGCCAACCCGGCCAACCCGGACAGCCCGGATACCCAGGACAACCAGGACAGCAAGGTCAACCTGGATACCCAGGACAGCCAGGCCAACCCGGATACCCAGGACAGCCAGGCCAACCCGGACAGCCAGGATACCCAGGACAGGCAGGTCAACCAGGACAGCCAGGATACCCAGGACAGCCAGGTCAACCCGGACAACCAGGACAGCCAGGATACCCAGGACAGCCAGGTCAACCCGGATACCCAGGACAGCCAGGCCAGCCAGGCCAACCCGGACAACCAGGCAAACCAGGTCAACAAGGTCAACCAGGCAAGCCAGGCCAACCCGGACAAGCAGGTCAACAAGGTGGTCCTGGTGCACAAGGCAAACCAGGACAGCCAGGACAACCCGGACAGCCCGGATACCCAGGACAACCAGGACAGCAAGGTCAACCTGGATACCCAGGACAGCCAGGACAGCCAGGCCAACCCGGATACCCAGGACAGCCAGGCCAACCCGGACAGCCAGGATACCCAGGACAGGCAGGTCAACCAGGACAGCCAGGATACCCAGGACAGCCAGGTCAACCCGGACAGCCAGGATACCCAGGACAGCCAGGTCAACCCGGACAACCAGGCAAACCAGGTCAACAAGGTCAACCAGGACAACAAGGTGGTCCTGGTGAACAAGGCCAACCAGGATACCCAGGACAGCCAGGCCAACCCGAACAGCCAGGTTCCCCAGGACAGCCAGGTCACCCAGGACAGCCAGGATACCCAGGACAGCCAGGTCAACCCGGACAACCAGGCATTCCAGGTCAACAAGGTCAACCAGACAAGCCAGGCCAACCAGGACAGCCCGGACAAGGTGGTCAACCCGGATACCCAGGACAGCCAGGCCAGCCAGGCCAACTCGGACAGCCAGCATACCCAGGACAGCCAGGTCAACCCGGACAACCAGGCAAACCAGGTCAACAAGGTCAATCAGGCAAGCCAGGACAACAAGGTGGTCCTGGTGAACAAGGCCAACCAGGATACCCAGGACAGCCAAGCCAACCCGGATTCCCAGGACAGCCAGGCCAGCCCGGACAGCCAGGTCAACCCGGATACCCAGGACAGCCAGGCCAACCCGGATACCCAGGACAACCAGGACATCCAGGTCAACCCGGGTACCCCGGACAACCAGGTCAACCCGGACAGGCAGGACAACCAGGATACCCAGGACAGCCAGGTCAACCCGGACAGCCAGGATACCCAGGACAGCCAGGTCTACCCGGACAACCAGGCAAACCAGGTCAACAAGGACAGCCAGGACAACAAGGTGGTCCTGGTGAACAAGGCCAACCAGGATACCCAGGTCAGCCAGGACAACCCGGACTACCAGGCAAGCCAGGGCAACCTGGTGAACAAGGCCAACCAGGATACCCAGGACAGCTAGGTCAACCCGGACAACCAGGACAACAAGGTCAACCTGGACAGCCAGGTCAACCCGGACAACCAGGACAACAAGGTCAACCTGGACAGCCAGGATACCCAGGACAACCAGGCCAACCCGGATACCCAGGACAACCCGGACAACCAGGCAAGCCAGACCAACCCGGACAACCAGGCAAGCCAGGCCAACCAGGACGGCCAGGATACCCTGGACAACAAGGTCAACCTGGACAGCCAGGATACCCAGGACAGCCAGACCATCCTGGATACCCAGGGCAACCAGGACAACCCGGACAACCAGGACAGCCAGGCCAGCCAGGCCAACCCGGACACCCAGGACAGCCAGGCCAGCCAGGACAACCCGGACAGTCAGGCCAACCCGGATACCCAGGACAACAAGGTCAACCAGGACAACCAGGATACCCAGGACAGCCAGGCCAGCCAGGACAACCAGGATACCCAGGTTCTAATGGTACGCGTATTTTCTCTTATAACTATTATTATATTTTTGAAAACAATTTTTATTACAACGTGCGAACGAAATGGAAATAATTTCTTTTACTCAAGGAGGAATCGAACATATAACCATGTCATGTTTATGTTTACGTTGTGCGGCTGCTTCACGACGGCCTCAAAGAAACCATTTACACTGTTAGAAAATAATTCCCTTTTATTTCTTGTACAGGTGGAGATTCACTTGGGCAGCCAACAGGAACTGGTGTCCAGCCCCCAATGTATCCGCCTTCGAGTCAAATGCCACCTTTCCCCATTTATGTCATTCCGTATCCTTTGCCAATAGTGCCAAGCCCGGGATCGTGTCCGTGTTATCTTTTAAATCCTGGTCAAAATACATCGACCGCCGTTTCCCAAACACAAAATATTCAAAGCAATTACAATCAAGCTTATAGTCCTTATGGTATTATTGGATTTATTCCCGTTGTATTTGTACCTAATTGCCCAGGAAACGACTCTGAGATGCAAACTGCGCAACAGAGTTTCCCAAACGCAGTACCAGTGCCATATAATTGCGCTCAATGCCAAGCAAACAGAGATATCTATCGATACTTTGGCAGAGTAAACGGTGGCCGTAGTGTAGATCTTAAGGATTTGAAGGAAATTAAGTCCTTATCGGAACTAGAGAGTTTATTAAAAGATCAAATAAAGCCTCCAAGAAAAAGCTTGAGAAGAATAGCGGTTCACCCAAGGGTCCTCGACGATGTAACTAATGATAAAAAGGCGAAAAAACAAACGAAAGCGTAAAATATGTCATAATTTTAAGTATTCAGTGTAAGTGTTAAAGGGAAAATAATTTTGAGAACGTCTGACGTTATCTTAGACGATTTCGAAATTTTTATAGTTGATGTTTAATATTTATTATCTGATTAAATCAGAATTTTATATATTTATATATATAATTATAAATATATAAATAATTTAAAAATATATGCGTCTATCGAATCATCAACTCCCGCCACAAGTATGTAATATTTACATTTGTAACTTGTATTCATAATGGTATTCATATTTTTAGTCATACTCTTTGTATACATCATATTAAATCTTGTATACTATTTTATATTTAATACAATAAAATACATATTTAATAATAATATTGTTGTTTTATAAATACCTACAATAACTTTAAGCTGTCTTCGAACAAACAGTGATCTAAGGTTACATTTGAAAAACAAAATTATAAAACAAAATTTAAATTATATATTCTACATATATATGTTTAAAAACATTAAATTAAATATTTAAATAAACAACATTTTCAAATAAACTTTCAAAGCAGTAATACATTTAATTAATATTCAGTGTCGGAAAAGCTTGATTTCTATAAAAAAAGGAGCACCTAAGTAATGGCAAAATGAAGAAAAGACTTATAATTATTTATACTTTCAGCTATTAAAGAGTAAAAGATATTCTGCACAATGTCATATACTTATCTTGAGATCTTCAAAATTTAAGACGACAACGTTCTTACACATTTAATTGTAATCTATTCTTGAAATTGAATGCAATCATTATTAGCGGCCTTGCGACGACGTCCTCTACGCAGCCAAGCGTAAGAACAAAACGTTATTCGTCATTTCACCAATTTGAGCTTGATACATCGTAAATAAGCATTTGAGCATTGCCGGCGTTGAGTTACTCTATATTATATCAATAATTGGGCGAGCCTCTGAACACTAGGTAATAATACGTACCTGGATACCACCCTATTATATATTTATGTTAGGGAAAATATGTTAGGTACACTATTGTGTATGTCGGAACTTATAATAAGGAACACTTGGTGTTAAATGATATATGTTATTATAATATACTTAAATACAAATAGCGATCAGTAGTCTCATTTCCATTTTCTCTTTTAATAATATATGATTCCTCATTACATTTATTAACATCTCCTGCATCTGCTGACAATGTAAACATAAATTTCATCAAATAATTTTTAAAATCATTAAATACTTTGATTGGTTTTATATTGTATTATCATTACAAGTTATTTTACCGTTTTCTATTATATATCTATATGTAACTAAGAAAACAAACAAACTCTATGAATTATCAATACAAATTTAAAAAATATTTTCTCATATTATTTTTTTCTGAAAATTATATTGAATCTGCACCTAACAATAACAGACTACCGCAGTCTACCACAGCCATAGTGAATCTCCGGGTATTAAATAAATCTGCATAATTAAATTAAGAGAATCAACTTTTTTCCTATTTTTATTTTAATAATTGCTTTCTCAATTACTCTAGATACTTAAATTACAAGTACATTCAACGGTCTTGAAGTACCTAATAAATTGACTTAGTCCGGAAAAAAATCTATAGTAATAAGTTATGCAAATATAGTATCGACCTCAGCTATTAAAGGTACGTTCCGGAGATTTTATGGCTCTTGAGGAATGACACATTGTGTCATGCTAAAATTAGTCTGCGTCATTGCATCTCTGCAGAAGGACGGACTGACTACAAACGAACTCATTACCTCTCAGTGACCATTGTCAATTATAAGACAAAAAACTCCCACGGTTTATAAAGGTATGTACGTATGCGTACGCACTCAGAGCGTCTAAGCTCATCCGCAATACTAGTGCTCTGTGTTACGAAATCGAGGAAAATTACATTAAAATGTAAGTCAAATTTAAATATAACATTTTTTTTTGATAAATTATTATAGGTTTCGGTTTGATTATTA
>DWMY01003561.1:0-10078 GCA_018249775.1 Heliconius hecalesia formosus | reverse complement strand
CGGTTACGACGGAGTGCTAGGTCAGTATGGTGAGAAGAGAACAAATGAGGCTGGAAAGCTTATATTAGAAATTTGCAAGGAAAGGAATTTGTTTGTGGCAAACACTATGTTTGACCACAAACAAATTCACATGTATACATGGGAGCGAGCGGAAGGGAAAAATATGATAGATTTATTCCTAGTGCATCAGCGTATTCGAAGCCAAGTCATGGACACACGAGTGTTTAGGGGCTCTGATCTGGGAACAGACCACTACCTAGTCGTTGCAAAATAAGGTATCTGTTCGCATGTTGGCGCAGCTACACGAGGTGTCCCAACTTGGAGTCGAATTACCGAAGAAGCTGGAAGCTTCAAGACCCACCGACTAGAAAGGAATATCAAGAAAGAGTTTCCAAATAGCTAGACAGCAGTGAATCTGGAAATGGAAATGTTGAAGTATGCTGGCAGAACCTTAGGGATTGTATGAAGGAAGCAGCGTAAAGGAAAAAGAGGCTTTAGCAAAAAGCGTGACGAAGGTTGGGATGATGAAGTGCAAGATGCTGTAGAAAGAAAGAAGAAAGCATGGCAGGATTATAAAGCCTAAGGTAAGGCTAAAAGCATGAAAGAGTTAAAAAAGAAAGAGTATAAGCTGCAAAAGCACCAAACGAAAGTACTGATAAAGATGAAGCGTGAAAAGACAGAAAATGAACGAGATGAAAGGTTAACGAACAACTTCAGGGAAAATACGAAGCTTTTCTGACGAGAAGTTAGTGTTTCTCGAGGTTGCTCGCTAACCTGTAAAATGAAAGGGGTGCTTTCGAAGGACAGTGAAATTCTAACAGAACAACCACACGTTATGCAGCGATGGACTGAATTTTACAAGGAGATATATGAATGTGATAACGCCTCAGTCTCAAGTAGTAGCGAAACGCTGAGTCTTGATGTAGCTGATGGCGAAATCAGTGTCAAAGAAGTTGAGAATGCCATACGAAGTCTGAAATGTGGTAAGTCAGCGGGAGCAGATGGGGTTACTGCCGAGATGATCAAATATAGTGCGCCACGCGTCTTGAACTTCTTCTGGCTTTTGTGCAATTTATGCTGGAAATCAGGGGAGGTCCAGACGATTAGCGGAAATTTGTATAATTCTCCTTACAGAGATGCTAACAACATAAATAAGTTGTAACAAGCGTATATAAATTTCGACGATGCTCGATAAGAACGTATGGCTTATTGGTCAGAGCGGCTGGTCGGTTTCCACACGTTTTCTATATAAATATTATACTTACTTATTGATATTTTTCTTATACAAGATATATAAATTATTTTAAAAAAAAACATGCTCTTTCGACGGTGGGACAAGGGTGGACCCTTGGCAGTCGCTGAGTAGGGGAAAGAGGAACCTCCTCGCAATACGCGCTGTTTCAAGTAATACTGCCTTCTGCATTCTGTTCTTGATCCAACAGCTGAGCGATAACCTTTTAAGATGTTGGTCTAGGCTTTTCGCCATTAAACTGTTAACTAAAACCACTGCTAAGTCCAAATATTTAGATATTTTTTCTTTTTCGGCCTTCACGAGATTGTTATGTGGTATAGCATCGTCAACAATCACTGAGCGACGCGCCACTAGTATTACATCAAGTCAATTTTTATCATTATTATTACATATTTTTTTTATTAATAAGTGAAATAGTATACATCTACATCACACGATCGCCGAAAAAAGCCAATGCGGGTAGGTGTAGTTAAATAAATTATATTTAGTTTTATTCTTTAGATTAAGGAATGAAGTCAGGGGGCTTTACATTTCAGTTGATCATATAAATGTTAAAAATACGTAAAGCTATTAATAATAATTAGGAAATCTCATAACATAAAAAATATTTTTTCCTTAGGTTACGTTTTTGTAATGTAGTTTCGAGATCACAGGATGGGTGAAATACGAAACTCAATATTTATATTTAACTATTTTTATAATAATATGTTTTAAATAAAAGCTCTTAATTATGTAGCATTTATATAATTGATATGAAAAAAATATTAGTAAAAAATGTCTTTAAAATAATAAACATGATGACATCAAAGGATGTAAAATAAAAATTAACAAAGGATTAATTTCATAGAATGCCCATTTATGTATAAAACAAAGAAATATAAAATCAGCACCTTAGACTACAAAGTCTTACATTACTTAACAATAATGTCATGTAAATGATAACATTAGAGTTTCTTAAGCAAATGAGCACTCCAAAGTAAATAGTTATTTCATTTAAGTATATAAATATTTTTGTGAAAAAAAAATACAAATTAATACTTTCAAATAATACATGTCTATGTTAATTAATAAACTCTTACGTTAGAGAATGATAATTTGATTGATCTCATAAACAATTTAAATAGGCCACATGATAGCAATAACTAGAAGATGTAACATTATAAACCAACAAGTAATAGCAATGAGCTCCCCTCCCATACAATGTGAGGATGATATAATAAGTGACTAGTACATGTAGCATTACGGTCAATTGTTCAGGAAAAATTTAACAATTTCAATCTTATATATAAAAAATCCTTATGGCTTTACTTTATAAAGCTAAATTTTCATCACTTAATTTATATATCAGTATTTCTACTAACTAGTCACAAGGCAACTGGTTCAAACTTTGCTATCAACAAGGCTGACACAAAATCCATTTAACAATAGACTATTACAGCATATGCCTCACAAGGTCATATGAATCAAGCCGCATTCACATTTGTCTGATGTGCTGTGTCATGATGCATCAGAAAGGTATCGGTCCCATACAATTAATATGGTTGTGTTCACATTTCTCTGATGCAGTGTGTTGTGATGGCTTATGTTGTGTCGCGTCAGAAGCGATCCCGGTCTGCGTCAGGATGGGTGAGGTGCGGGGCGCGGCGCAGCGACACGACACAGCGGGTCGGACTGGTGTGCACGCGCCATTTGTTGTGTTGTGACGCGTCAGAAGTATGGACGACGAGCTGATCGAGTACATTTTTAATGGAAATGCCCCATCTGCTACAGCATCACTCTCAAGCTCTCTAACGAGACAATGAAACTCGCCTTTAGTCTCTCTTTTTGTATTTACTGGATGAATTCAATATCTTCTTCTTTTTCTTTGTTTTATTAGAAGTGTTGCCAGTGCCAATAACTGCGTATCTTCTTCATAATCTGAATCTGAATCGGATGATTCATGAAAAAACATGGCGAATGTATAAACTCTCTCAGAGCTATAACGAAATTGATTAAAAAATTCATCATAACGCGCCATATAGATGTGAACAGTAGCCATCACGACAGAAAGCATCACGGCACAACACGTCAGACAAATGTAAATGCGGCTTCATAAGGGAGTTCACTGAATTTGCATTATATACAAGACTTAAAGTATGCCAAAAATATGATTGATGCAATATAAATAATGCAATGATGATGGATAGTGCTCGCTTAGTGCTAAATAAATGATTTGAGCTGATAACATGAGCCCGTAAGATGACAGCGGATTATTCTGTAGAAGCCAGCTGTTCATTCTGAATAAATGCTTCTGAGGCATTCTCTGCAACTTGTTGATTTTCTTCATTTTTCTCTTCTGATTGATCACGAGACCTTGCACCATTCTTGGCTACATCTATAGAGGCTTCACTTTCTAAAATTTGTTTAGATTCAACTTCAGTCTCATTAGGTTTCTGATCATCTTCAGCAGATTCTTCCTTGTCATGCGAAAGGTCTGTTGCAGGTGAGGATTCTTTTTCTACTGATGCTGCTGCAATCTCTGGAGAATTTTCTTTTGAATGGCCATCGTCAGCAGAAACTTCATTTGTGTCTTTAGATTTGTCTGAATGTTCGGCTAAATCTTGTTCTGGGGATATTTCTTTTGACTCCTTTTCATCCTCGTTATTTTGAAGCACTCCATTAACAGCATTACTCTAAAAGAATGGGAATAAGTCTGTTAGTATTCCATGGTTTCACCATTGTAAGTGTGCCTAGCACATTGTGTCTTTGCAGGATAAAGAGCTGAGAGAAGTGCCTGAGGCTTACAATAAAAGTTTAGATATAAGGAACTCTTTTAATTATATAAAATAATGCACATTCACACTCTACTACTCTAACAAAGCTTCCCTATACTAATACCAAATATGCATATATTCTGCTAGTCCTGCCTTCAAAATATGTTTAAGAAATTAATTGATGATGATTGATGATAATTCTAGTCACACCAAATGACCGGCCAAAACCATACCAATAAATGTCACAAATATACTGAAATATTGAAAGTACTAAAATGAATAAATTAAAAGGTAAACCTTATTGTTTAATTGAGGTTCTTCAGTAGGGGCTTCTACCTTCAGAAATTGTTCCAGTGTATCTACTTCATTAGCTAAGTCAAATTGATCATAGTCCTGTAATAAACCACAAATTCAAATAAAGTTAATTAATATGAATATTTTTTTAATTAAGTAAATTTTAATTACTTCTTTTTCTAAAAAAAAACAGTAAGAACTGCACTAAAGTAACTAAAACGAATTTTAAAAATGAAATAAAAACGACAACACTTACCCCACAGTACTCGACGTCGTTGAACACTTGGGGAGGTAAAGGTGTTCGAGGATTAGGGTCACTTACGGTGCCTCCATTCGATTTTGAATTATTTTGCATGAAGTCCTTATCATCTTCTCTACCAGGTTCCGTTATGTCAATTATTTCATATTTAATGTTTTTGGAATCAAGTATCATTAAAACACGCTGCTGTCTCTTTTTTACCTTAAAAGTGCACGAAAAAAAGTTAAAAACAAATCGAACTATGAATCAGCACTGAAAAAAGTCAAGAAAAGCACCCGGTTGTCCCAGGAAGTTTCTAATATTATACTTGCCTCTTTGTTTCCTGAAATACCACTTATATACACTTTAACAACCATGTCTGTATGAGTCCTGTTACCAGTGCGTTGTTCAAAATAAAATAAATTTCAATCAAATCTTAACTGAGAAAGATATAGATAGGCTTGGCCATTAGACAATCTGTTGTAATAATAATTACCAAAGTTGTCAAAGTGACAGTAAAGTGTTGCCATTATTCAATTAAAATTTTAATGATTACTACCATTCACTAATAACAATACAACTTTGAATGTTTTATATTGTTATAAAATTGCTCATAAATTAACGAGAATTTGAATAGGCTTTGCTTGTAAAGAAATATTTTAAAATAAAAATAATAATTAATATTTCCCTTTATATTGAATTATTATAAAGGGAGAAATCATCGTAACAGTGGGGATTTCAAAACAGTGGCGGTGAATTCGATTCTCATTTGGTTATATGTATATAAACTTTTTTTTAAAATTTTACTGCCTACTCTGCTAAGCGGAGGAGTAGTATTGTAAGACTAAAAATAAAATAAAAATTAATTGAAAGACGGAAGGAAATCCTCAAGGGGAAAAACCTGTATTTCTATGTTCTTCGGGTAAATAAGAAGTGTTGTGGCAAAATAAAATTTTAATCTACCTCCGCCTCCAGGTCCGATCGTCATAGCATACCTGCTTCTACATATGGTACATCCGTGTACATAGTACAATAATTATTGGATTTATAGCTAAACTTATTTATGAAATAAAAAAGGAACAGAAGAACAGTAATAAAACAATATAGATTACTCATACAAATTTACTTCATTTGATGTTATACAAATGCGTATTGTCTTGTAAATGATGTATATTGCTCGATGCAACTTATACCTAATAAAGCAAGGCTTTAAGCGCACAACATTCTCGTGACAATGCATATAAGTACTACTGCTGAGATGACTCTCAATTATCATTATTATCTCATATATTATAACCTAATAGCGCAATATCTAGTATTTATGAATATCCATTTATGCAACAGGTACTATATATGTATACAAAATAATGTTTAAATTGTTTTATTAACCGAATTTCGTTATTCGTTATTATAATAATTGATTAATGAAGTCATATATTATTATTGTTTCTAAATTTTCTACCTAATAGGTTGTGGGTACTATTATAAAAAAGTGAGAATGAAATAAAATTTTGATTTTTATATAAACGCGCAAATACATACAATAAACCTTACATAATAATTTGTCGATTATTACTAATACAATTTTAAATTTCACAAATTTAATTATAGTTACATATTACATATTAAATAGAGATCACTGCACATTCACACTTTCACATTAACACAAAATTATTAAACATCAAATAATATGAAATATTCTTTAGATATAAATAAGAACAATATAATTAAAACATAATATGTATTAGATAGTATGAGAAATAACATTATAATTATAACTTTATCACTGGTTATAAACAAAGTTGTTTTGTAGCGTATATTTACTTACGCGTGTTACGTTATATGTATTGGCGTATATCCAAACAGCTGTTGGCTATATTTGCATCCCATTATTATTATTTACAACAATTACTTAATAAATTACATTAATAGAATATCTTCATTGGATGTTGTAAGAAATCAATAAGTTGAACAGGTATGTGTGTTTAAAATAAATAATAATATTTAAACATAGTGAAGTTATTTATGTGAATGGAACAATTTTTATTCTTAAAAATATATAGCAATGAAAAAAAGTAATTCGATATAAATAAAAATGTTTTTTATTACTGTCGAACGTGATTACATTGTTTTCGATTTAAGCGCCAAGAATTTTGAAAGAATTCGGTGACCAATTTAGATCAATTAACACAAAAATATTGTAAAGGCATATTTGAAAGAAAATACAAAAATGAAAGCTTTATTAATAGACTTCAAAGTATAAAAAGAGACCGATATACTAAAGGTGTTGCGTAAAATATTTACGTTGTCAAGTGGTGACAGTTCAAGACGCGTGGGAGTTGAAAAATTCTACGTTGCGGACTAATTTACCGTAACGTGAGATGTCTCGTCGATCTTATAAGATTTTTTATCGTTTTGGGAATGCCAAATATTTTAAATGTGAATGTAAGTCGTCATTTATAAAATTATTCCAACATTCAATAACTAAAGCGTTACAATAGCATAAAATATTAAAAATATTATGAAGTATTTTGATATAATGATAAAATAAAATTTTATACATACAAAATAGAAGGTATGAAATAAATAAATATAATATAAAACATGAAAATCAAAAAAATATTTTTACAAATAATTGTTAAATTATTTTTTTTCCATTTAAATTCTACATCACAAGCCTTACTTACAATAAAAATAAATATCAACCTGCGCTCCTTGGAATGCACGACCAAGTGCTTTATTTCACTGAGCTATATCATTTCTCATAATGGCGGAATGAACGAAATTAAAACTAAGCATAATTAAAATTATGTATATTTTATATATATACAGGGAAAATATCTAGGCTTCAAGTCGGCAGACGATAGGTCATTAAGAGATCAAAGAAGATGGAAAGCTGCGGCTCGTGTAAAGGAAGCCAATGCGTGTTTTTTTATTTAAAACGTGATTTTATACTAATTTTGTAATTTTGAAGTAAATCACTCAAATTTTGTGCGTCGTTGTAAACCAATAAGTTATTCTAATTTTATTTATTTATAGTTATTTTTTCTATTGCTTGCCTATTTCTTACTAGAGGCAGTAAAAATTTAGTTTTAATTGCACTACAGTCTTAAATCTTAACGATATTCATTTTATTAATGATAGACCAGATAAATTATAGTCACGTATTCACTAATTCAAATAATATTAAGATTTTTACTACAGCTTCACGATGTAGCATTACCATGCTGCATGCGGGATACGGAACCTAGTGTTAAGACCCAACTTTCCGCTGATTTCTGGAGGTATTGCGTGTTGAGTGGTGAAAGTTAACAGTGCGTTTTGCCTCGACACCAAAGCGAAGAAACTTTCATGTCCTAAAGTGGGAATCGAACCCACAACCTGTCGCATTCACAGTCACATGTTGTGTTCCTGCACCACGACTGGCCTCAACATTATTTGATTATAATTACTCTATACTCAATTCAGTTCTGATTACGGCGTTTCGAGCGTGCACAAATTTATGCAAAACTGTCATGCAGATTGGAAACCCAATCAAAAAAGCGTTTTAAGCGGAAAAGGAAAAATAAATTGTAACATTATATTGTAATCTTGTGAAAGTATGATTTTAAGTATCATATTAATATCGTTACACAACAATTGTATTGTTATTTGTGTACGTTTACAAATTTATTTTTATATATTACTTTTGCGGTGCATGACGCACCTTGCTTTGACTCATAGAAACTACATCAGGTTTTTTCTGTTTTGTTTTTTTTTAATTTTTATTTTGAATGGTTTTAGGCTGTACTGCTCCATGCCGCTGCAATGTTTACAGTAGTACCATGTACAGTCAAGGGTCGTTTGTTTATTAAGTAACACATGTGGAGCGTTGAGTATTTAATGTGATGATAATCATATTAAACGTTAAGAAATGTATGAACACATGACTCAAGTTTCAAAAACGTATAAAAGTAACATATTAAATAGGGATAGATCACTGCAAAAAAGTACGTATATATAAAAGTTTATTATAAAATGGCGAACTATACAGGACGTGATCACATTTAACGGGTTCTACAGGACTCATATTTTTGGAACTTTAAAGTTTGCCCGAAAATAAATGAAAAGTATAAATTTTGAAAAAAAAAATAGCCTCATCTAGTTAATATTTATATCGATTATAATATTTTATAGGATAACTATATGTTGAGGAATGTTTTTCTGGCTGTTATTTTTTATTACAAAATAATTAAATCACAGGATATGTAGAACCTTAATAATTTTGTAAAATTATTTAAAAATTTTGGATTTTTTAAAATTACATATTAAAGGATGATTTCTTAGGACATAATAATTGAATTACTGAAATGAATTCGCGGTCATGCAGCGTCGTTATCATGCAGCTAATTTAATCTATTCAAACATCTGACTGTAAACAGGGTTGTGGGTTCAATTACCACATCCGGCAGGACAGAGCGCAGTGTCGAGTTTCGCCACTGATCACGCAATGTCTCAAATTTCAGCGATGAGCGGAGAAAGCCTATTTATTATACCGGATAATATTGGAAAGTAAAGCGGTAAACAAACTTTGGATATCATTTATTAACAAACACAAGGAAATCTTTTTGCAGGAGATTTGACAATTACTTTTGAAATGTTCAAGCAGGTTCGAAACTGTTTTATCATTATTTCAATCATCGTAATTAATATCAAAGATTTCTAGAGTTTTAAAATGATATATTAAAGTCGACGCCAGCTTACACTTTCCACGTTTTGACCTTTTTGTATAACCTTGACGATATTAATTAAAAATATAATGTGACACATCAAAATATGACGTTCCAAAACCATTCAACACATTGTCTAGTGTAACAATATTATAATTAGACGCATCATGACCCATATTTATACATACTTCGCATCACTATGTTAAAAACGACATATACGACATTGTTTCAAATAATAAGAGGCCATCCATAAGCCCCGCCCCCCTTCCTTTTTGTCGCAGCTGGTCATATTAGTACTGCCTTTACTTTGTGTTACGTCAATTATTTTGTAACTTTACACATAGACATTATTAAATGAAAATAACAGTTCCGAAATTATGTCTCTATATTATATTTTTAAATATTATGTCATTATGTGTGTGTATAATTTAGGACCCCCTCTCTATTCCTTTTCAAACAACAACTTTCAACTACAAAAAAGGCGGCTCATTAGACCGATTAGCTCGTAACCATAAATTATAAGTACATATATATACATACATATTATAAATAAATATATTAGAGTACAAGCATAACTAGCTAGCGATACTAGTGCGAACAGGAAATGAAACGAAGCGAAGTGAATCAATTCGAGGCGAGTCGAGGCGAGTCCAAGCGAGTCTAGGCGAGTCGAAGCGAGTCGAGGCTCAGACGGGCGTGCCGAAGTCGGGGTCGCCGCGGCCCGGCAGCAGGCGCGGCGGCGCGCGGCGCTCGCGGGCCGGCTCCGTGACGCGGCGCGCCGACCCTATCCTGTGGGACATACAGAGAACGAATCATTCGTATTACATCACAT
>DWMY01003560.1:0-10080 GCA_018249775.1 Heliconius hecalesia formosus | reverse complement strand
AATGAACCTGCGAAGAAGTTGACAGTGCCCATTGCGTCCTTAGACCACGACTTAAATAGTGACGAGCTTTTGTTTGCAGTTGGTGAGTAAATATAATAACCGTCCAAATCCTGCGGCTCTTGGACAGTTTCCATGTGGCGCGGGTTCAAATCCCGCTACATTCACATTTTTATACGTTTTCTTAATAAGTATTAATATTTATTATTAAGTAATCTATATTCAGGCCACAGGTCTGGCGAAGATAATTAAAATGTTTTTTAATAAATTCTAATGTACAAAGTAACGAAATTAGCCAGTTCTGGCTCAGTTCACACGTAGGCAGTTCCTCCCAAATATGGAAATAGCGTTTCAAATATTGAGGACGACGGGTTTTGCACCGTTACACTTCCAGATGTTGAAGGCCTACAGAGGCATTGCTGAATATCTGTGCTGAAAGACTCTCCGAACTGCGAGCTGAACTTTGTGGAATCAAATAAAGAGTCCACTAGAACAACACGATACCTTAAATTTAACACGCCTGCCAATGACACGATAGTGGTCACCGCATAATGCATGTGGGTAATGCTCGAGGATAGAATTTTGGAAAGGGCGATATGTCTAGATAGCACTCTGGAATCCACATCGTCGTGAGCGTGGAGGTGCCTAAGATGAAGTGGGTCAACGGTGTTCTCGGGTGTAGTAAAACGACATGGATAGTGGAACAGCTTGATTTGGCCAGTTTGATTGATTTGACAGCGTTATCATAAGTATGACAGAAGCAGTAAATAAACTTTGACAGAGGCTTTCATTGATGCCTATAGGTAATCTGGTAGAAAACAAAATCCGTACTATTGCTGAAAACAGAGCGAGAAGGGATTCAGATAAATGCAATCGCCTTATAGTAGACGAGGCCCTGATGAATCACTTTGGAGCGATAGTGATGGAAGCCAGAATTTTTTTTAATGGGAGATGTAAACCAGTTACCGTATAAGACCGAGATAACCTCTTCGAAATGATTTGCAGACCGCCACCAATTTTCAGCATTAGCCGGAACTTGCTGTAAATACTTGCTCAAAGAAATTCCACGGAGGTCGCCTACGTCTTACGGGAGCTATATACCGGAATAATCAATAACAACTGAAAGATGTAAAAAAATACCCTTTACCTCACTTTCACACATAAGGGGAAATAATCTCTTATCAACCAGGGATGGGGAACAGAAATGAGTTCCGAGGTAATAACAATCTACGAGGCATAAGGTTTCACCAGCGCGACTGTCGAAGTAGTAAAAAGCGACTCGTTTAAGTTACTTTTTCACGATAGCGTCTCCCATGCGGTCGTGGCGATTTCGTGACATACCGATAGCTGCATCTTGTTTAGCCAGGGTGAAGATGACGCTGGAAAGGATTAATCCGAAACGCGATGGGGGCAGCGACGAGAAGAAATGTGAAGCCCAATTAAAAAGACAAGAAAGAGGCCGTGAAAGACAGGAACAAAGTAGTCATGTCATCCACCATAGCGTTAATGTCCTCATCTTAGTACCAAATCTCTCACTCCCTATGGGTGTAGATTGAAGTTTTTGTTATAATTAACAAATATGTATACCTAAAATATGATATTGGTAAGTAGTGTATAAAATTAAGACATGTAAAAAGAAACTCAGGCTTAAATATTAGGCATCGTTTAGTCTTAGGTTTAGAGGAAATATTTAAAATTAATAATAAAAATAATAATAAAAATGAAATGGAATGGATAAAAAGGCTACGGATAATACGAGTATATCTGTAGAGTTATCAGATTTCAAATAAAAACCCTTCAACTCTAAGGACGATCTTCAGACCGACTCTTGAGATGCCGTTTTCATTCATAAATTATAAATAAGGGCCTTAGATAGCTTAAAAATATACATCTTCGATTTCTTTGTAGTAGTAGTATTAAACTATGCTGGTCCTAAAATGTTAATATATTTTAATTGTTTCTTAAATAAGAGTTTCTCTTTCTTAAGTGTTCATACACTTTAAAAAGGTACAAATTGGCTTTTTTTGTTTCAGACACGTCCCCGCAGCCGGACAGGCCGGCGGAGGGCTCGTGGACGTGCGCGCGCTGCACGCTGCTGAACGAGGCGGGCGCGGGCGCGTGCGCGGCCTGCGCGGGCTCGCGGCCCACGCCTCATACGTATTGGTAACTGTACTGTACTTCTTTAAAGCGTAGCTAAGCTCTCATCAAGCTACGTCGAAATTATTATACGCGCGTATAACTTATGCCAACAATATAAAAAAATTGTACAATTTTTTTATAAGTTTTCAAAAAGGTTATTTCTCTTTCCAAAGTGTTAAAAACTTATAACTAATAAAATGGCCAAATCACCACAATCACCATAATAATTCATAATATTTTTTTTATTGTTAAATTAAAACAAATAACGTTTTAAAATATTTTTTTTGCTTCACGCCATATTCCGCACATATAAAGTAAGGCAGAGGAAACCTGGAAACCCTGACCCCTTTGGCTATAAAACTTTTTTTTCCTTTCAGGTCGTGCAGTTCCTGTACACTCCGGAATCCATTATCAGCAAACCTATGTCTTGCGTGTAAAACCCCGCCTGTACCCAAACACGGAGTGCCGGGGTCCTCTACTGATAGTAATGTGGGCGCTGGTAAGTTCGTTATTGTTTTTTTATATTTTATAACTTGTGTATTTTTTACAATTGTATAACACATTTTGTATTTTTACTGTAACCTAGCTGACATAGATTGTATATTCAGTTCAGAAGTGATAAATTTCTAATAAGTAATAAAATAATATATCTAATACGTTTGTAGCAGGTCGAAGCCCCTCGCGGCACACGCCGGCGCCGCGGCGTGCTTCGCGTCACAAAACCCCACCGCCTGAACATAAGTAAATATTTATAATATGCTACCTTTTACCTGCGGCGTCGCCCCTATGGTCGAATGGAACCAACGTATGAAATATTATAGCTTAAAGCGTTCTTTGATAAATGAATCAATTACAAAAAAGAATCCAAAAGTAAGTCACATTTAACCTTTTATAAATATTGGCCTTAAAATTAAAATTTTACCTTTTATAGATAAACATTTATAAAACACCATCAAAATCTGATTATCTTTTCTTAATATTATATAATATAGAACTTCTTTGTTTCTTAAAAAACAGAACAAATAAAAAAAATAATAGAAGAAAAAGAATAATAGAATTCGAAATTTAAATATACAATAATTCAATTTAATTGTCATTGTAATCTCAACAGATCAGAAACAACCGAGTGGCCGTGCTCCGAGTGTACGTACGTGAACGCAGGTTCGGTGCTCGCGTGCGACATGTGCGCCTCACCACGTGCTCGGCTGCTACCCGCTGCGCCCGCACCGCCTCGCCTTGATGATGATGACTCACGTTAGTATTGTTAGGAAGTGTGACGTTATTTATGTCCTCCTAGTGTCTTTTGCTAGATCTTTTGTGCCTCATTAAGGAACTAATTGCCCTCAAAAATTTTAATGTTAAGTCGCGACTTCCTCATTTAATGTAATGTGTCATGTGAGTAATAATATTAAATAATATATTTCGCCTCAGCGGACGAATCGGACGGAGAAAGACAAGAGAGCACACCGATGGAAATACTCAGGTTGAGAGAGGAGAGTCACGCGTGGACGCAGTGGCAGGAGGTGCTGGCGCAGTGTGCTGCGGTGAGATATACAAACACCCATAAAACACAAGTCTAAATTATTGTACAACAAGCAACCTAAACGCAGCTTCACCTGTTTAAGTTTATTGCTATATTACTACAAATTATACAAAATCTTTACATAAATTGCTGTATTATTCTGTTCTATAAGCAATATATCATACTGTAAAGTTTAGTAATTTTTGTGTGAAAGTGATAAAAAACATCCTTACAAACTTTCACGTGTATTATATTAGTAAGATAGTATAGTTGTAAAATTATTTTTTGCTTTATGACTGTTAACTAGTAGCAGTAGTTGCTTATATAGCAGATAACCTGAGGGAACTAAGTGTTAAGATGCTTGTTTGCACCCCACACACCGCCTATTTTCTAGACTTTGTTGTGTTGATTGGCTGAACTCAACAATGCGCGTTGTCTTTTACCAAAGCAAGAAAATTAAAATAATTTATTCCCATAAGTGGAGATGGAACCTACAACCGTCCTTCCATTAAGCCATACCTCCTTATCAAGCTACGTCGGAATTTTTATCTTACTTATATTGTAAGCATGTCAGGTCTCATAAGTTAGGTCTGATAAGAACATATTGCTTAGTCAGGATAGTTTCCAAGAGGTTAGGATTTAAGTCCCAGGGTTTTAAAATTTTTATACGTTTTCTAAAAATATTGTGAAAAAGACGGGAAGCGCGCGCGCTCTGTGTCGAAAATCGTAAAGGTTTGAACGGAGAGTCTAAGCATTGGGTTCTCTCTGCTTGCACTGCTATATGTGGGTGTAAGTCACGTGAAGATGAAAAAAAAAAAAGTTTCTTTAGTAACATTTGATAAAATTTAAATTTTAACATATATATTCCCCCAACAGACAGGCGACATGTACATAGACGAGTCGTTCCCCGCGTCGCCGCGCTCGCTGTACTACAGCGCGGGCGGTGCGGGGGGCGCGGGCGGCGAGGCGGGCGCGGCGGCGCGCTGGCTGCGGCCGCACCACATACACGTGGACGCCGACCCCCGCCTGCCCTGGGTCGTGTTCCGGGATCCGCGCCCCTCCGATATATCACAAGGTATTGGGGCTCGTTGGGGCGGTGGTTGTGATCCCATCATAATATATGTATACTAGTGGCCAACTCGCCCGCATCCCACCTATAATTATTTTATTGTGCTGCATTTGTTAAAAGATAGATTATATAGTTTATACATTCAATCACAAAAACTTATTTTCATAAATATCACTATAGATATATGAATGCAGGTTCTAGGTTGCCGCCGTGGCTTGTTTTTTAGGGCTCGTTGGTAGTATTGTGAGCTAGCGCAGGATGTGCGTTCTCCGCCGCCCTTCGCTCGTTCTACTACTACAGACGCGTTGAGCGCATTGGCGTAGGTAGGTCGCTACCCAGCAGCGAGGTGGCTGTGATCCCATAACATACTTGAACACGCTAAACATAGGTTGCCGTGGGTTGTGTACCAAGTTCTCTTGGATAGATTATTATCTTATATAATTAATACACCACTTTGTGCTTTCTTCCTCGTTTCTTTTATTTTCCTCCTTTTCCAGGTGTTCTAGGCAATTGCTGGCTGCTATCAGCATTGGCAGTACTAGCGGAACGTTCAGCCCTCGTACGTAGTGTGGTGGTGAGGGCTGAACCGTCCCGTGGGGCATATCAGTTAAGACTGTGTAAAGATGGACGATGGTTGACTGTCACTTTGGATGATTTACTGCCCTGTAATAGGAAGGGGCATTTAGTTTATTCTCAGGTTGGGTTTATTTTTGTGTGATTTAACTAGTTTTACCTGTATATGAAAATCAACTTCTACGCTGTATCCCGCACACAGCAGGGTAGGCAGAGGGACCATAGTGCTAATGTACTTCGTTTCCCACCTTCCGTCGAGTTGTGGCGGTATTGCATGTTGAGTGATGGAACTCGACGCCGGATGCCTTCTGCATACGCTGCTGCGAACGGGATAAAGCGTGAAGCGTTAAATTTAATTCATTATGTGTTCATAATCAAATTCTGTTGCTTGTAATGTTAGTTTATGAGTAATTCTTTTCTTATTATTATTTTTGTAGTATTTCATGGAATTAATGGAAAATAGAAAGAATAAATCAGTATTTAATGGAAAATAGAAAGAATAAATCAGTATTATTGTTTCATTTTCAGGCTAAAAGAAAACAGTTATGGGTACCTTTAATAGAGAAGGCGGTAGCCAAGCTTCACGGATGTTATGAGGCTCTAGTGTCTGGTAGAGCTATTGAAGGTATTTTATATTATATTTAATATAAATAAAAATAAAGAAATCAGCTTCACGCTGTATTTCGCACACTGCAGGGTAGGCATAGGGAACCTAGTGTTAAGCTACTCCGTGCCTCACTTTCTGTCGAATTCTGGAGTCATTGCGTGTTGAGTAAATATAAATAAATATAATAAATATGTATGTGTGTGTGTTTTATCTAGCTAACTAGTGAAACAAAAAGTGTTATCATCTATGATAGTGATTGTAAAGAAATAAAAGCATTAGATATGTCATGTTTTTCAAGGACAATCAGAAATTTTCTCAAGACTCAAGGCTCTTTTTTATAAATATTCATGTTTATTTCTATATGTATATATAGATTTGCCAATATCATACCCAGTACTATTTTAAACATGTTCTATTTGACAATAATTTATAAATATAAGCTTTCTATCTTTAAATAAAGATAGATTTTTTTGCTCCTTATTACTTTAGTGTACTATCTATCTATCTCTATCCATCTACTATGTCATCTTAAATATTGTCAATATTTTTGATTTTGGTATTATTATCTAACGGCGTAATCACTGGTTCTGAATGTCTAAAAAAAGAACAGAGTACTTCAACAATAAGAAGAAAGCGGAAAGCTAAAGAAACACTAATTTCACTTCCCAGGTCTCTGCACACTAACAGGGGCACCCTGTGAATCAGTGTCCCTCCAAGCGGGTGGAGCTGGTGGCGGTGGAGGTGGTGCTCCACTGGAACAGCTTGATAGAGACCTGGTGTGGGCCCAACTCCTGTCTTCGCGGCAAGCCTGTTTCCTGATGGGTGCCAGCTGTGGTGGTGGGAACATGAAGGTTAGTTGATATAATTCTTCATCCAGGTCTCTAAACATTTTCCGTAACTATAGTTAATTTTAAACTATATAAATTGTGTACTTTAGATGCAAATGCAAATATTTCTAAAAAAAGGAATTTAAAATGTCCCCTACTGAGGGTTGGACATTTTAAATAACTTTTTTCAGCAGCAGCACAAGTCACTAAAGTAATTACAAAGAAAATACAACTGATCCACTCGTTTCTCGGTCAGGTTGACGAAGAAGAATACCAACGCCTCGGCCTTCGTCCCCGACACGCCTATTCAGTCCTGGACGTGGTGGAAGTATCAGGATGTGGAAGTCCACTGAGGCTCCTACGCCTACGAAACCCTTGGGGTCACTACACTTGGAGGGGTGCCTTCGCTGCGGGCTGCCCTCGATGGACTGAAGCCCTAAGACGAGCCCTGCCGGCGGCTTCCACTGGGGAACGAGACCAGGGTGTCTTTTGGATCAGCTTTGACGATGTGCTTAAGTTAGTCGTTTTTTTAGAAGTCAATATGTGGTAGATCTTTAAGATTTGAAAGGAAGACCTGGGTTATCCTTAGGTTATTTCCCCTAAACCGAATACATAAGAAGTAAAGACCGACGGCCTTCACGGCGGACTGTGATCAGACTGTATCTGTCAATTTAGAAATGTAGATGTACAATACTGGAAATTAGATGTTATAGTACGGTTGAGTGACCGTAGCTGTGGTTGTTTTCCTGAACTCTTGCGCATTGTTCACTCATGAAAAAATATCAATAATATAAATTACAATTTTTAACAAAAAAAAACCGACTTCCACCGAATTTCATAATCAGAACCTAACCAAACTTTCACCAAACTATCCTTCAAGTGTATCCTTTCCAATAAAAAAAAGAATCATCGAAATAGATTGGCGTGATATTCAGTTATTTGTCGCGCACATAACTAATGTAGATGCAAGACTTATGTAATTTTCTCATAGATACCATTGTCCGAAATTAACCAAATAAAATAATAAATAATATTAAAATGGGACCACACGGGAAGTACCAGCTTTCAAATAAAACAAACAATCATCAAAATGGGTTCACCCAGTCAAAAGTTCTGAGGTAACTAACATAAAAAAATAGAGTCAATTTGTTAACTTCCTCCTTACGGAAGTCGGTTAAAAAGTAAGTTAATCCTAAAATTTAATTTGAGCAACCATGCTAACTTCAGGGAGAACACGACTCGACCGTGCTGTAGTAGATTTAGAGGGAATCCCTGGGTTATTGTAAAGTTAAAAGGTCGTGGATTGTACTAAATTGTTGTCAGGTGATTAAAATTTTTAGAATTTAATTAAGAATTAATTTGAATAATAAGGTACATTCTACGCATTGGTTACTTTAATGGTGGTTTTCAAATGCTCGTCCGATTGTTGTAAGATCGATCAAGCTACATATTAAGATGAGAGATTACATATTTTTTTTAGTTTTTACTACACTAAGGATAGAAAAATATTATAGCGATCCCGCGCCTTGTTCTTCGTCCATTCATCTAAGAAAGTTTGGCCCAAAAATACTTTATTTATTAATATTCATCTGTTTTCCAGATACTTCGATTGCATAGACATATGCAAAGTACGTGTGGGGTGGCATGAAGTGCGTCTAGCGGGCACATTGCCCCCACTCTCCTCTACCCGCCATTTAACGTGTCTACTATTAACTGCCACGCAGCCCACTGAAGTTGATTTTACATTATTTCAAGAGGGGCAGAGGTAACTAAAAGATATAATAATTGTTATCGTTTCCATTGTGTCAATCCTTAATGAGAGTAAAAATAGTAGAATATTTAATATGTAAATCATTTAATATAATTTTTAAAATGTTTATCTTATTCTGTTCAAGAAGTCTTAAAAACTTTAATTTGATTAATTTTAAAGATTAATAACCGCTTTTAAAAAATGCATACGAAGTATAAGTATGGCATATAATGGGTAGGTATAATACCCCCGCTCTCCTCTGCCTATCATTTAACATGTGTACGGATGACTTACGCAATCTAATAAATTGGATTTCACACTGTTTCAAGAGGGGCAGAGGTAGAAAATTCATGGTCTATGTCGTGTTTCACTATTTGTTGGTTCTTCCTACCGTACATTGAGAACTCACAATAAAAATAAACCAAAACGGAAAATAACGAAATGGACATAATCTAAGTATCTCTAATCTAAGTATTTTTCTTTCGTAAGTGAATATCGCTTTAAAATTGTTAACAATATTTAATAAATAATAATGATAATTCTTGCCAAATGATAATTCTTAATAATTATTCTTGCGCCAGTTCTTCTCAGATCTGAGACATTAATTTTAGTGAACTGGTGGTAAATTGATCGACGTTTAAGAAATTAAGTATGTTTCTTATTTTAAGTAAAAATTTTTTGACTTTGACTTTTGATAATTTTTTTTACAGAAATTCAGCTAAAAGTCAAAGATCGCAACTGGATTTATGCGTTGTGGTGTTCAGAACTAAGTCAGGACCTAGTGCCCAAGTTGGAAAATTAGTAGCTCATAGTAAAAGACAAGTAAGTTTTTTTATTTAGGATTTTCTTACTGAAGTCAGGTAATAACAATATGTCCAAATTATGAGAAATTTAATTATATATATTTTTTACTTTTGTGTATTCTAAAATGTACAATACACTTCTCATTCGAGTCCATTTTTTATAGAATTATTAATATAATATACAGGATGTAACGCGATTGAAGAATCAACGCTTGTCAATGGGTAGAGGACCTCAATACCTAAACATTACTCCCCAATGTATTTAAGTCATTTTTAATGGTTCTGAAGATATTTGAGAATTTATGATTTTTGGAAAAAATAGATTTCTTGAAGAAAATTGGCAAATACGGGCTGTATACGGACTGTTAGGTCTGCGCGCGTTATTTTTTTTCCAATATAGCTTAATATATTGAGAAAAAAATTATGATGATTTATATAGTTTATAAATCTTGGAAATAAAATTTAAAAAAAGTCATTTTTAAATAAGTAAAATTTTATCAGAAACTTTCAAGGGCTGTAGCGCCAAAAAGTACTTTTGGTGTTTTCTCACAAGTAATTTTAAAAACTAGTGGTATTTATGTAGAATAATCTCTGAATACCTATAGGCGAAAAATGTACTCGAATTATGAAACAATAAAAAATCGTTATTTTTATTACGAGGATTGACTACATTTAAGTGAAGTTTATTAGATATTAACATAAGTGTTTGCATTTTTCACCAGTCTTTTATAATCAAACAATGTTTATTGAATACAAATATTTTGATATTGTAAAGCTATCCTAGCGAAGGCCG
>DWMY01003559.1:0-10081 GCA_018249775.1 Heliconius hecalesia formosus | reverse complement strand
GCAAGGGGCGGCGTTGAGTTCCGCCACTCAACACGCAATGCCTCCAAAATTCGGCGGAAAGTGGAAAAAGGAGTGTCTTAAAAATAAGTTCCCTCTGCCTACCCTGCTGTGTAGGGGATACAGCGCGAAGCTGATTTGATTTATTTAATACAATTATATAAAAAAAAATATAATATTACAAATGTGTTCTATTCATAAAAGAATCCTAAATAGGCTTAACTTTTTCTGTGCTAAACCTTATAATTTCTTATATAATGTATAGTTTAATTTAAAATAAAAATTACATCAGAAATTTTAATTTTTGTATCAATAATTCTAGGGTGGCATATACGATCCGTCGCAAGTGGCAGCTGCTGGGGAAGAATACCGAAGCGGGATTTAAAGCACCGCACCCACAGACCGCACCAGACTAAACCAAACCACATCAGACCACGCTAGACATCATTAGACCAAACCAGACCAAATCAGACGACGCTGACCCGTATTAGACCAGACCAGACTAGACTCGAGCTATTTTGTTATATTATAACACAGTTATTTTTTTATGTTTCATTTTAAAATGTTTTGATGTAACCGTTGACTACATTCCTTATTACTTAAATTGAAATCAAACTAGACAGTACTTTCAATTATATATTTTATCTATATATGTATGTATGTAAGTGAATATCATGTTACAACTCTGCTTTCTTTGAACTATATAGTATTTTATACTGGGTCTGTCTTTATACTTCTATACATATATTCGTGACAAAAAATTGTAAAACTGTAAAAAAAATTAGCAAGACTGCTATTATAAGGCTATGAGTAACTTATGTGCTATAAGTTATTTACTTAAAGATCGTTTCTATCAATATATATCGGTCTGCCCAGCGACTCAGTAGTAACTTCATGTCGATACTGCGCCAGTGGTGGCAGGATCAAATAAAAATGGGTAAATAAATTCTCATGTGTTTTGTGGTACGTTTAGTTGATCATCATATTAATTTGTGAAGACGTATTTTTTCATAATTGTAGAAATGGACGGTACTGGTTGTGGTGATTATGTTGTCATTTACTAATTAATAAAATGACGATCACAAATCGCTTTTTATTGATAGTTTATGTAATTAATTTATTATAAAGGTTTTATCGATTTCAATATATTTTTTTAAATTAATGCATTTGAAATATTTTTTTTCAAACGTCTCTTTTCTTTGATTGTGATGAAATATTTATAACAAACAATACAAGTATTGACAGATTCGTGTAGAAAGCGATATGTGATCTTTTTATATAAACAGTTTAGAAACCATTAGAAAATCATTTATACTTCATCATTCAGTTTCTTGGTAATTAATTTTTAATTGAAATAAAATTATTGGTTGGATTTGGAATATTAGAAGAAAAGTTTCATCATAAATTGTAAATTAATTTTTTCCCCCGCTCCGGTTGACAATGCGCGGCGTTGACTTCCGCAAATTAGGCGGAGAGTGGAGAGTTGTCTTAACCCTAGGTTACCTCTGCCTACACAAGCGTGATACTGTTTGTTGTTTTCTATACTTTATTAATAGCTCTGTGAAGGATAATGACAATTGAAATTTTATATTATTGTAATATAATAATTTTAAGCAAATCTTGCGTTGAATGGATTTTAAAATAACATTTATATACAATTATATGATAAAATAATTTAATTAATTAATTGGACCTGAACATTCAGATATGTATAATAAATAGTTGTTTATTATAATATTTGCTCATTTTTTATTTAGTAGGTGTTTGTTTATTATTTATAATCTATATATTGTGTCTAGTGCTGCCACTTGGGATTGTTGTATTTATCATTAGAATACATGAAAAATTGTATCCAAATAGAAATTGGACTTGAATTAAGGTTATATTATTGTCATTTATTTTTCTCCGAAAAAGCTGGTAGAACATCGTAGTGGCATCACTATTTACTAAATTAAATATAATTAAAATTTATAATTGGAATGAAAATTGGTATTATTATTGTTAAAATAAAGAATTTAAATTTATTTTCTTAATAATTTCTTACGCTTTAGTCTTAGTAATTCTCTCCTTCAAATTACGGTGCAATAATTCTTCTCAAAACAAGTATAGACAATAAACTGACCGTAGAACTTTACTTTTTCTTCATAATACAGTATCCGTGTATAAATAAGATTATTAATAACATTGTGTACAGAAATGGTGATTTATATGTAAGGAAGTGACCTCGAATGAGCAGTGTGAAGGTAAGAGGAGGAGGGGGGGGAGGTATGGAGAGTTCGCGTTGTATAAACTATAGGTAGAGTATCTGTATATTTGACTGCGGGCGCGTCCATGCTGTGTATTCCGAAATGTATTATAATTCATTGTATGGAAATTATTTAAATAAATTGTTTATGTTATGCTTATTGTTGTTGTTTTATTGTTTATATCTACACCTCCCGTATAAATATTATACTACTACATATTTGCTACTGTAAAAATCTTAAATAATTCGATAAATCTTAAAATACGAGTAAAAATCTATTCTCATTTTTGGAAAGTAGATACAAAAGAGTTTAACCACAAATATAGAAGAACAAGATATAAAAAGAGGAAGTGTATCCCACACACAGAGTATCAGAGGGAACCTAATGTTAAGACATTCCGTTCCTCATTTTCAACCGATTTCTGGAGGCATTGCGTGTTCATTCACTCAACGCCGTCCTTTGCCAGTTACACTAGCGTGAAGAAACGAAAATATAAATTGAAATAAATATTTCTTTTCCCCGAGTGGAGAGTGAACTCACAACCAGTCGCGTTTCACACTTTGTGCCCCTGCGCCATGACTGGCCTCCATTTAATGGCTCTATTTTTTATATTACGATAATTAGAAAGTTACTTTTGAATTATATTGAAAAAACAAATGACAACATTCACTAGGTTCTAGAGGTGAATCCTGTTAGACGGCGAGTCTGCCATTATAATATCAGCTGGTACAGTTTATTGTGATAGGTTCATGATACTTTTTAGAAAATATATAAAGAAATTAACGTAGCGGGATTTGAACCCGCGCTTCTTATTCCTGACATATTTTTCTTTTCTAAATGTGGAATAACATTGAAAATGTTTTAAAAATATTCATAATTAATATATAAATATATAATTAATAGTTTTCAAAAGTATTAAGATATGAATATAAGCACATACAAATTTATATCTAAATACTTTGAGTACTTGTTGAATGTGGTTCAAGCAAAAGGTTTATGTTGTAATTGAACTGACTATTGTTACTTTAGCATTTTAATTTACATGTAACCATTTTCAGGCCAAACTCCTAATATCACTGATTTTATAAAAATCATACATTACTACAATAAAGCAAGATAAGCAATATAAACACTCAAAAATGCACAAAAAATACTTTATTAATAAATTAAAAAAAAAACCAATGACCACGATACGATCATTACAAAAAAATATATTAATAAGAAATGAACAATTTAATCCAAAATAATGAGAAATAGAACCATTATCACGATAATCAATCATCCTTTATAAAGATTGTTCCTTGTAAGCACGTCATCTATATATATATATCCTGTTAATCCTCGATCTCGTCGAGGGCGCCGCCCTGCTGCGCCGCCGTCACCAGCTGCAGCACCGACACGCCGATGGTGCCCGCCACGAACACCGCCATCAGCACCGAACACGTTATTAAACCCTTTGTCATGGCCATTGTAATACCAGATATTATATTATTTACACAATTATATAGGGTTATATAAATTGTTTGTATTTAAAATAAATCTTCTGTTGACACTGTGTTGTGACAATTTCAAAGTGAAATATTTTATACAAAATTATTTTAAGGATGAACATGTCTTGTGTCATAGATAAAATTAAATATAAATATTATTAATAGATAGTATGAAGTATGGTGATCTATTATTAATAAAAATCTAATAGACATCTGTGAGGATAACTTCATTAATATATTGAACATAAACACGAATAAGAAGACTAATCAGAATTAACAACAGAATCAACCCAATCCCTCACTGCTGCTATGTTCACATACAAAACTGGACCACAGGAAATTCCACAATTAGGATTGTCACTCATCAATCCTAACAGGACTCCGCGGTACACGAGCGGAGCCCCGGCGCAGTAATTACACGGGGTCCGAAGATTATCTAGGACTCCAGCACATATAGGAGCTTTGCCACAGGATCCATGAGAAATGGCCTGTCCTCTGAGCAGGTGTCGCGGGGACCATGTGTTATTTGTGGACGGGCAGTGCTTTGATGGGAGTTTGTGCACTTTTACATGATCAATTTTTCGTGTTAGAGGATCTTTGTCTATGCTCCTGAAATGCATTTTTATAAGTTATAAAATTATATACTTTTAATTAAATGTGAATTTGCTTTAACGTGAGCAAAATATAGAACAAGCATCACTGTAACATAAATAAATTGAAAAACTAAATCAGCTTCATGCTGTATACCGCACACAGCAGGGTAGGCAGAGGGAACCTAGTGTTCAGACACTCCGTTCCCCACTTTAAGCCAAACTCTGGCATTGCGTGTTGAGTGGCACAACTCAACGCCGCGCTTAGCCTCGACACCAGAGCGAAGAAATGGAAATATAAATTGAAGTTAATATTTCATCTCCTTGGGTGGGGATCGAACCCACAACCAGTCGGTTTTACAATCACACTTCGTGCCGCTGCGCCACACTGGCCTCTAATAATAGCTCATTTAATGAAGACTTAAAGAAGAGTATTTTTAAAAAGCATGACTGTAATTACCTAAACGTCCCAAATCCATAAAGCTGCATTTTCTCTCCAATAGTGATGGACATAAGATCAATTAAAGAAGCCATTGCTATAAGTTTACTTTGTTTTATAATAATATCCCCCTCAGATTTAATTGCAGCTAAATCATAATTTTTATTGGCTCCTTCATATTGGGGATGAATCATTACATCAGATATTGCATGAAATTTTCCAAAATTTCCCATTCCGAGGCCTTCCATCATAACAAAGGAATCTAAAGAATCCAATTCTTCTATAGCTTCTATGCAAGTTGCTGCAGTCAATGTCCATTTGGTTGAAACTATTGTTAGTGTACAACCAAACGTTATATGTTGAGGAGGCTTGTACTTGATGAGGGCAATCAAAAATTCAACTTTTTCATTTAAAATCTCACCATCTAAAAACTTTTCTCCAGATACTGTCGTTTTTGTTGAGGTTTGAGTAGATTCATAGTAATGTGTCATGGCTTTAGTTTTCTGAGATGGATCCCATGTACACTTGACACTCTCTGAAAGAGGAGTTGTCATTGGACTGTGTGTTTCAGAATATGTAATTTTTTTCCCATCAGTCTGTGTAGTCTCATATGAATCAGTTGTTACGTGTACTTTTAATAATTTTTCTTGATCTTTAGTACAGGCCAGAAAATGAAGTGTCAAAAAAGTAAGAATGCTAATTAAAATTATAAGAAATGTCAATTGTATGAGAGATAAAGAAGCTTCCAATTTTGTAAATGATTTGCACCATCCTTTAAACTCTTTGCAGTAAACATTACACATTATATATATTAGACATTATTGATATTTTCAAAATGCACACATGACAGGTCAAGGCCATCTAGATTATACCATAACATTAAAAAATAATATTGAATCTGAAACATATTTATTACTATATCCTACATTTACATAAATCATATCTCATGTTAATAGATTCTTTATTCTAGTATAATAGGTTTTATAAATGGCCTATCTCTGCAGCCAAACCTCAATTGACCGGACTCCTTCTGTCCCCCAAAGCCCCCACCAAGCCGTCGGGGCTTCCATCCTTCTAGACGTCTTTCGGCCTCCCTCTCTACAATAATTTCACTACCATCAATAAATTCTTGATGCATAGCTATCAGAGCATGGTCCATACTGGAAAAAGTTTCATATTCGACAAACGCATATTTCTTAGACTTGCCTGTAACTATATCTCTCACCAAACGGCAGTTTAATACTTTTCCATATTTTGAAAATTCTGTATAAATTGTATCCTAAAGAAATATGATTGCAATTACAAATTAATATCTTTAAAATTATTTACTTCATTAAAGTAAAAGTGGTGTATACCTACTTGTGTTGTTCTCGGATTGAGTCTGCCAATAAACAGGGTATGAAACGCGTCACCTTTCACTTTCTTATTTGGGAAGTATTTTGAAGATAATGCCCTTACGATAGCCCTATCATGTGGTTCAGTATCAGTGCCTAGAAAATACAAAAAATACATTTTTTTTTTAATTAACAATTTAAGATAACAAATTAAACGTATACGACGTGTTTTCTGAAGAATCTATTACTTACTCACCATCTATCGACCCAACCTTAATAGGATCATACACATCTGTAGCATATTTTTCAAAATCATCGTTTCGTCTCATTTTTGTAACTTTTATTGTAAGACATCCAAAAATAGACGAACTTTGTTTATTTATTAATGACTATCAAGTGTCAATGTCAAATGACATCCACTAGTTAGGGTTGTACATAAGCAAAATATCGATACTTTTAAATTACGAGTTTCGACTAGGTATTTAGATTTCTTGCTTTATTAGTTATTTTATAATGAAAAAAAGTTATAATTAGTTTTTTAATTGAGAATATTTACATATATGCAAGTAATATAAATAAAATATCTTCTTTATGACTTCAATAAGACATTAATTTAGGAAATTGTTTATAATGCAGGAAAAGTATATATAAAATGATGGAAGTATTAGCATTTACTAATATTTTATAATTATCTTTTAATCAAAGGCTAAAAGTAAAATTCCAATCAAAATGTAGTCATAATAATCATAAAGTACTAAGAAAAGTAAGTGAAAATCAAAATATACAAATATATGTAATGGTTTATTGTTATTGCAATTTGCTCGACACAGGTATACCTGGCCACCACACTGGCACAAATGCTGAGTATAAGTAATATGTATTAATGCAAGCGACAAATTAAGATAAAAACCATATGTAATTAAGAAGCCGCAACGTTTCACTATCCATGATGACTGAATGAAAATTATTTTTCAATATAATCCTTGTCGATCACATGTGCACAGCTATTTTACATCAATCTGAAATTGTTTTTATTAAAAATACACTAAATAATATTACAATTTAAAATATACACAGGATGTTAGCATACAATATATTTAAAAAAAAATCCATAGATATGGTAAATATTTACAAAAACGCAATATTTGTTTGTACCTGCTCAATGATACTACTATTTAGTTTATTTTAATTATATTGATATTTTATTAGTGTTGAGTTGCTAGTAAATAAATACAAATATAATGATTTGTGCAAAAAATTACTAAGTGCAATTACAGTGTGCTTATGATTCATCCCAATGATATATAACAGATATATACTCATATTTCTTGTGTTTTTAACTTTTATTTCAGAGTATAATTTTTTATACTAAAAAAATTCCAACAATTCAGGATTAATTCAGTATAAAAAACTATGGTGGCATCTTAGTATTAATTGCTTTACAATTATTATTTAGTGCACTCAGCCATTCACACACCAGTAAATGGAATTAAAGTAAAGAATTATTTTTTTTACTAAATTCCAAAAATTATTGCTATGAAATGTTTTTTGAATTGATACAAGGATGTATGTATATTTGCAGCTAGTGTGCATGTGCAATCACAAAATAAAGTTAACACATTTTTGTGAGAGCAGTTGTTTATCTAAGAAATTGTCAAATTTATGAAAAATAGCTGCCCGTGATTATGTGTTACTTGTGGAGGCCATGAAATTATTAGATATAATTTCTATATAAATTAATACATAAAGTAATGGAATTTTTGTAACATATTTTACGATACATTTTAGTGTTTAACTCTCCTCACTGTGTCACAGTATAAGTTCCAAGCACAGCCTGGACCTGCCTAGTTCAGAGAAGGTGACTGGCCCTCATCCCACACCACATCGATACTAGGCCACTTGGTCTGTAAGCAAGTCAACATGGGGTCGGTGGTGGCGGCGCGCATAGGGCACTCCAGCAGGGCCGCACGGCCTGTTAGATATGTCACTCGACCTCCAGGGTTGCTGCGTGACAGCCCATTGTAATGATGCAGTGTGAATGTGTCAGGTGCACCTCGCTCACAACCAGGGAAGAACTCGTCCATGAAAGCACTTAATAATATTATTCCTAAGTTCTCAGAATCCAGCTTTCTCCTCATGAGTTCCACATATTCTGGCTCACTAACCAGATCAGCAGCACACAGGACATCCTGCAGTGCTGCTGATGGAATAAAATTGTTTCCTTCAGGGTCAAAAGATCTAAATATACGTTCTGCTGATTCTCCCACTGTTTCTGGTGCTGCCAGTCGCCTTTCAAAAGAAAATAGAACTGTCAGATGTGTCTCTGATGCCAACACCCAAACAGGATGCTTAGGATTTTTATAGAAGGAGCCCACTGTGCAGTATTGCATGTGTTCCATGATAGTGAGGAATCCTATGTCATTTTGTCTCTCAATACCCCTCAAACGCAACCCACCAACCACCTGATCATGATCCCAAACGTGTGCAACTGCTCTACCTGTGAGCATCAAGTTGATAAGTCCTTGAGAACCATATCCATATGTAGAATGTATGAGGGGATCAGAGAGTTCTGACAGCTCGGCTTCAACAGTACTCACTCCTTTGCTTAGAATGACACTATATAACAAAAGCAGAACACCATACTTGTCCTTCAAAATGCGAATGTTTCTTGTATAGAATGCTTCAACTTCTGACAATGTTTGAAATGAATGTACTTCAATTCGTCTATGAAAGTGATTAATAGCATCACAAGATTGTTCCTCGGCACTAACATTGAGGCTGGTGCTGGTCTCTGCCTCTGTATCATTCTTGCGGTAAACAGCAACATTGTACTTAGAAGCTAGACACTGACTTAAAATAGTACACACAGCCCTAACAAGTAAGGAATTGCACTTTTCCGATGTCAAATCTTGAAGACTATGTCCAGGTGTCTCGGATAGGAGGATCTTCAAAAGAAATCCCTGCACTGGAGCGATGGCGGCACACGGCCCGCCTTCCTGCTGTATGAGTGCGCTGGGCTCATCAGAATTAAATTGGAAGCCTTGAGCCCATCGGCGAAACACGTCTTCCTTCACGTGGTCACCCCAGAGTAGTCGTCTGGTGCTGGACAGCTCGCGCTCCAACGACGCAGTGCCAGCGCTCATGTTGTCTCTATTTTCTAACGCTACGCTCGAACTACTCGTTCCGTTATCGTTCGTACCGTTCAGCATTGGCCCGTAAACTACGCCACCTACAATGACATTGCAAAGATAAATAAACATGGACACAAGCAGTCATACCGGCTTCCTATTAATAAAATTAATTCAACCATATCTACTACTACAAAAAGAACATAACCACGTAGTTATCAGTTAAATACTTACTAAAAATGCGAAGGTCATAGTAACTCTCAACATTTGTTAACAATATATCTCTTTAAAAATATGTCATCATCATCCGCATTACATTTATTGGCATTATAAATCACCCACAAATCTTTATTTAAAAACTTTTCGTGTAGAAAAAGAAAAGAAAAGCTTACGACATATAGGCTGCCATTTTTTAAGAAAAATAGCAACATTTGCTTTCATGTCATTCCGTTCCTGTTTACATTCACACCTAAAATATCAATTGTTCTAGTTATGTGTGTCTATTATTATTATTAATTTAACAACTATGAATATTACGTGGATATTGAATAAAAGCAAAGAAAATATTACATTTATGTGAATAAATACGTGTTTTACGTGATTGACAATGTGATCTCGATAGAAAAGATCTCGAAAAAGTGATAAATTTATGCTCAATTAATTTTATTAATTAACAAAATTAAATAAGAAAATAAATACGCTTTTAAATTTAATTAATTTTATTATAATAATGTTATTGCTATATTTAATAATTTATAATTGATCAGTTATTTTAGTTGACTGGCAGCACACATCATTTTAATTCGTTTCAAAAAAAATGTTCTAATACCACAATACCAGTTTTATTCGAGCAACCA
>DWMY01003558.1:0-10085 GCA_018249775.1 Heliconius hecalesia formosus | reverse complement strand
TTATTTGACAATACTTAAGGCGTCTGATTTTCGCTGCAGTGTACCTTTGTTATTGTCATGTCGATTTCATTGAAGCGAATCGATTGAAGGAAGAATTATTAAAATAAATCAATTCTTTTGAACAACAACGTAACAGACAAAAAAAATATTCATATACATACTTCAATTACATTAGCCTCGGTAAAAAGAATAGTAAAATTTTTAAGAAATACTTATTACAATGTTTCTGTATATGGAAGATACGAGATCGTAAATAAGAAAAAATGTTATTAAGGACCTTTATTCATGTAATAGAACCCAAATTTTTTTAAAAATATCTGTTTCTCTGTGCGATTTAAATTCAGTTTTCACTTTTGGATTTTGGCAAGCTTCCCTTAACGTAAAGGCTTTATTTTAATACAATCGGTTCATGTCATCAAAAGTTCTTAGGTCGACAAATTTGTTAATTACTATAACAGTTATTTTATACAAATGTTTTACTGAATTGGCTGAATCTTTAAATTTGCATGATGTTAAAAACACCGAGATTTCAAGATTTGTGATTGAGATTAGAGTTTACGCTTACGCGGGAAAAACTGCGCTTGACTACCTACCTAAATACCGTTTAGTTAAATACCATTTTTTTTTAATGCAAAAATTTTTTTTATTACTTCCGTGACACAAGTGACTTTGAACGCGTCCGTTCCGTTTACCTATAAATTAAATTAAACAATCTGACTCTCTTATTCCAATAAAAAAAAATCATCAAAATCGGCTAGCGGGACTTAATGCAAATTTAAAATTTATGTGATTTTCTCATGGTCTATTGTCAGAAATGGAAAAATTCCACATTAGAATGGGACTACACGGAAAGCACCAGCTTTCAATTAAAAAAAGACATCAAAATTCTCCCAGTCAAAAGTTCTGAGGTAACAAACACAAGAAAAAATGCAGACGTATTGAAAGTCGGTTAAAAAAGTTATATCAATTTAAAGTAGGCACATAATATATTGTTTGACAAAAATGGCTACTTCCTAATAGTTATTTTATACAAATGTTTTATTCAATTGGCGAAATCTTTAGTTCAATGTTTTCTAAATTATTATTTGTATGATGATAGAACAGATACTCCAGATACTTTACTTTAACCGATGTGAAAATTTACGCATTTTTCTATTACATACGACAATTTTTTAAGCAAAATCAAATCCAAAACACTTAAATTACGATTCATTTAATGTCACCAAACTAAAATAATTAATTCATTTTTAGGGTTTCGTATGTCAAAAAGAAAAAATGGAATCCTTATAGGATCACTTTGTTGTCCGTCTGTCAAGGCCGTTTGACTATTTTCTAATACAACGCAGTCAAAAGGTATGAGCATTTAAGATGTATCGAGTGCTTCAATTTGTATGAAATTCGCCACGTTATCAAAACTTATTGTGTACTTCCTGTAGCTGTACACCTACAATTATAAAATTTAGGACGAAGTAAGATCTTACAATACAAATATAGTAACAATCCGAAAAGTAAAAATTCATGTATATTTCATAGAAAAAAATAATTACAAACTTATATTTGATTACCTTTTTATTACTTATATTTCATACAAAATAAGTATATAAATATTCTAGTCTATATGTTATAAATTTTAATAGTTTTATTACTATAGGATGGGAGGAATGGAAGAATGGGTTATTAAATAAAATAAAATTTCAAAATTCAAACATCTGTATTTCAAATGATAGTTCAAATCAATGATTAGGTCGAAAACAAAATTTTAACAAAGAAATTTGCTGCGATAATTTTAGAATTGATTGGATAAAGCCACCGGGACCATACAAAAATAAAGTTAGACTTTGAAATTAATCTGAATTATAGGTATAACATTTGTGAAATAAAGTAACATAACAACCAATGGGTGGCGTAGACGAGTCTTTCTCCAATCAACGTTTCGCAGGGTTATACTCTAGCAAGTCTACACTTAACATTATTATAACATTTCATTCTTCAGCAATATAAAAGTATTCAAACTGATCACAATTTTATGGCAGTTCCATGGAACTCCATGCAACACTTAACCAACGCAGTTCAGGTCAAAAATATATGACATTTCATACAATTCAGTTCACTAGTGCCCTTTACACACAAGACAGTACAAAGCGAATTTAATTCTTATTTTGTAATTATGCGCATACACCCTTACACTCGAACCTCTCAGCGAAAATGTCACATACCATCCCTCAACTTTCATATAAATCTTAACTTGATTCATTCTTAATTAATGAGATGTGGTTTTCCGTCGTCGGTGCAAAAAATGCAAAAAAACAATCACATAAACAGACTAGTATCCGAAAACTCTATCGAAAGTAACAAAAAAGTTTGTTTTTTATTGCAAAGGATAGGCCACGAACAAAAGGCAATCACACAAATAAGCTCAATTTTAAACAATCGGATTTCATAAATCCAAAAAAAAATTATAATAATATTTTTACTCTGTTTTGTAGTTAATAATAAAGTATGTAGATCAGCACAACTATCTCAATAATATAATACGATTTTATCGACCGGCGTCGGTCTCGACGGCGTGACCACAGTGGCGGCCGCCTACAACATAAACTCACAAATACTCTACACATCGATAAAAACTATTCAGTCGTTTTTATTTATTCATAAAAATATATCTTTAAAAGGCTCAAAATAAAAGTGTTACAGCTCTAAGTACCGTCTACGGTGCACGGCGTACGTGTATATCACTGGAGTGGCTGCAACCGAAGGCTATCACATGGAGGTAGGTCCAGTTGTACTGCGTACTGCGGCACGGCCGCACAATGTTGACTCGCAAATCGGCGGGTGTCCAGGGCACTGCTCCGCTGTCCGTCCGTCTACTGTGATCACTGACTGGGGAGAGGGAGGTTATTGCATTCTGCCGTCGTGATCACTACCAGGATCCTGGCGTCATATCAACTAATTCGTTATCTTGATCGATACCGTATCAGAAATGGATATGAAGGAAAGGGGATAGAGGAGAAGGATTTTTACTTTTTTTAGATGAGGATTTAGATAGGATAAGTTAATGTACAGGCAGCGGTGGCGGCTTAACACCGTTCTGCATGCGTCTACGTAGTAGTTCCGAGTCGGTGGGCGGTGATAGGCCTAGGGGAGCGTCGTCGTCCTCGGGTATACGGCACGACTTGCTCGTTCGAAGCGCGGCCGGCGGTTGCTCAATGCGGTCCATGTACGAGTAGTTCATTGAGAAGTGCTGCTGTATCACCCGGTTGACCGCCATGGCTGATTCCGCGAAGTTGGATAGGTTACGAGCTGACATATTGCTGTTGACAAATATATATTACGAGGTTAGGAATACATTGTAATTGCTGTTGCTTTAATTAATAATATTTATCAAATACAAAGTAAATTGATTGTAAAGTTAATTGTTAGATACACTTTAACTTAACCTATGCAATAGATAAGCTATTACAATGTTATATGCTGCATGCTTATCAAGCTAGACCTTTTAATACCAAATCAATATTTCAAAACTCAAAATAGTACTGACAGATTTTGTGACATTAATATAGTTGGCCCTCAATGAGTCTTGTCCGCCCTGAATTTCAGTTTTTTTAAAGTTTTAAACAGTGTTTACTCAGGAAGTAAATACATATATATATCAATAGAAAAACAAATCTATGCAGCCATCTGCAACTTCAGAGCAGCCACGACTGGTCGACCATACTTTAAAGTACATCAAGTAAACTAATAAGTGTTTCAAAAATAGAAAGCCCATCATACCGTTTAATATTATGTGGTGTATGCAAAGGTGGGTAGTTGACTTTAGTCGCATTAGCATCCGCTCGTCTCAGCCACGGGTGCTGCAACACTCGTTCAGCGCTAATACGGTGTGATGCTTCACGTACTAGCAGCTGGGCGATCAGTTCCTTGGCTTCGGTGGAAATATGAGACCATTCCTCTTGTGGGAAGGAGTAGCGGCCTTCCTGTTGACGGATTAAATTGTTGTAATTATATTTAAGTTGACATTTGTGAGATACTTGTTTTATTTTTAATTTCAAAAATTCATATGACAAATATCGCTGTCGTATTACGTACGTCGTAGTCACACTCTACAATACATATGTTACATATAAAACCAATATATTGTAACCCATACATATATAACTGGAGATGTTAGGTAGTTTGTTGACACAAACCTGTATAGAAGTGAAGAGTAGGTCCTGGCAGGCTCTACAGTTGTCGCCCCTCTCCCAGCCGCAGTCGGCGCCGCAGTCCGCGCGGAAGGGCGGGTACCCGCACAGCAGGATGTAGGCGATGACGCCAAGCGACCACAGGTCGCAGCGCTTGTCGTAGTGCGTGGCGGCCGAGCCCGCGAACAGAGACACCACCTCGGGCGCCATGAACTCCGCGCTGCCCACCTGTTGGAAATTACAAAATAAATAATGTTTAATATTAACGGTATCGTTGGAGAAATCTAAGTGAAAATTACTAAATAATTTCTTTTTAAAAATTTTCTTTTCAAGTAAAACGTGGTAGTAGCACACAAAAATAACCTTTTATTTTCTCTGTATATGATTATTTCTTAGAAAGGGATTTGGCCAGTCAGTATGTGTCGAATTAGCAACTAAGGCATTTTCGAATACTTTCTATGCACTAGAACTTAATATTTACATTTATAAATAAATAAAAATTAAATATCTAAGAATTTAATTAAATAACAAAACAAATTCTCACCGGCGTCATGAGCTGCGGCGTCGCCAACGGGCTGGCGAGGCTGGACGTAAAGCTGATGCCGCTCCCTAGATCGAAATCACAAATCTTGACTGGGCAGAGACTGTCGCGGTTGACGCACAGAATGTTCTCGGGCTTCAGGTCGCGGTGCGCGACGCCCTTCCCGTGTAGGAAGTGCAGGGCGTTGGCGATCTCGCGCACTATCTCTGCCGCTTGCGGCTCGGAAAAGTAGTGGTGCTCCTGTATCCTTGATAGGAGCTGGCCGCCGTTGATCTGTAAGGGTTTTAACAAGGTTATAATTTAAATTTTGTATGCTAATTAAAAGAACGTCGTGGCGCAGTGGCACAACGTGTATTTGTAAATGTGACGGTTGTGGGTTCGATTTGTACTCGGGAATTAATTATTTATTAAGAACCAGCGCTGTGGTTTGTTCCGCCGCTCAACACCTTTCGAAAATTCGACGGAAAGTAGAGAATGGACTTAACACCTAACATAGGGTTACTCGGCTATGTGCGGGATTGAAAAATGTTATAATTTTGTTATCCCCGATATTCATTAGTACCACGGTGTTAAGATCCTACCAACCACAAAGTACGTTTATGTCGCGTGGGCAATAAGCGAAAAGTAGAGAATACAGTGTCATTGAATATCCAAGTTAGTATAGCAGATAAAAATAATCATATTATCAAGTAAAATGTTCAAAAAATATATAAATAATTATTACAAATTTCGCAAATATACTATATTATTATATATATAATTAAATTTCCATGTTTCAAAGTAATCAATGAAAATATATTTAATTTCACGGATGCGTGAAAGGTGTACCGTTATTTCAACGCCTCGGGTATTTCTATAGATCGGGTCGAAATAGAACATCAAAACAGTCAGAACTCTTGAGTTGTGTTCAAAAATATATTTAAATAAGCTTCGTTTTACAAAGTTTATTTTGCACAGTCTAAATAAAATATATTTAGACATGTCCCACATTGGGTAGACGAAAATAATAGATAGAATTAGTTGTAGACAAAAATACTATATTTGACCACCATTTTAAAGGAAAATGTAAAGCTTAACTAATATAGTAAACTGTGTATAAAAGCCAAGCCGACGACTCTTACAAGCAATATTGCCTAAGTAATTTACAATCCCTACTAAGAAACTGCATATTTAAAAGACTAGGTTATTTTTACCTATCTCAAAAACATTTCCAATAATGCGGTAAAAATTGAAAAAACTGAATGTATCTTGTTCTAGGCACGTAAGTTTATTAGTATTATGTTAAGAACAGTTCTAATTCTGACCTTGTGAGACGCTTAGCACTACACTTAGGTCGGCGCAAACAGGCTTCTCTCGCCTACCTTAACCTGATTCAAAGCTTTATTGGTTTAAATATCATGTATTTATGGGAAAAAATGTTGTACATTAATAAATTTGTTTAGTAAATAAATAGATTTAAGTTTGGCTTGCACTTCTTCGTAAAAAGAAGTTTTTTGTTTTGAATATAAGCCATGTTTTATAAATAAAAAATAAATTCATTAAATTAGCTTCACGCTGTATCCCGCACACAGCAGGGTAGGCAGAGGGAACGTATTGTTAAGACACTCCATTCCCCACTTTCTGCCGAATTTTGGAGGCATTGCGTGTTGAGTGGCAGAACTCAACGCCGCATGATTTATAAATTTAGCAAAAAAAAATCCTCTTGTAATCAACGTCTGTAATTAATAAATTGAATTATTTTCTGTGTCCTTTCTTGTTTTTATTACTACAAGTAGAATAAATTAATATATCCTTTGGCATTCATTACAAAACAACTACTAACTAGCAAAGAAAATATTATAACAATATACAAAAGTCACGTCACCGCAGCTGTTCCCTAATTGAAAAAGGGTTGCCATTATTGTAAAATCCCCCTAAATTTACTATTATAACAATTTCAACAACATGAAATTATAAAACAATAATTACTTAATTCTTATTCAGTGAGTCATTGTAAAAATAGTCGCAGCTAGTCATAAATCAAACTGTAAATAAATGTAAATGAATAGCCAACAGCTTATTAGGCATTGAAGTACTAATAAGATTTATTTAGTCACTTTATAAGCCGCCTCTTAACATATTACATAAATAGATTATTTCATATAATTTACTTAATAAAATTACATTAACAATAACAGCATTAATGTAACAGATTAACTATATACGTAATAGAAGAGTCTAGAAAAAAACAAAAAAAAGAACAAATAAAACACTTGTCATTGTTAAAATATTAGCATGAAAACGAGATATTTGTGAAACAATACATTGTATTTGATTGAAGATTCTATTTGCATACGATAATAGTATACTTAGGTATATGAGGCCAGTCGTGGCGCAGCGGCACGAGGTGTGACTGTAAAATCGACTGGCTGTGGGTTCGATCCCCACTCGAGGAGATGAAATATTTACTTAAATTTATAATTCCATTTCTTCGCTCTGGTGTCGAGGTTACGCGCGGCGTTGAGTTCTGCCACTCAACACGCAATGCCTCCAGAATTCGGCAGAAAGTGGGGAACGAAGTGTCCTAACACTAGGTTCCCTCTGCCTACAATGCTGTGTGCGGGATACAGCGTGAAGCTGATTTAGGTATATTCACATTTGTTACAAAAGCATTCCTCTGTGTTTACTGAAATTGTCGAGTCATACTCATCCAAAAGTAATATTAAGCATTCTTATTTGTTGTCATTTATTATTTTTGTTGCGTCAACTATTGTTTATTTATTTATGTTATTGATTTTTTTTTTACGTAAACGATGTAATATTTATGCGAGTAAACTTCATAAAAAAATATATACAAAAAAGGCAAAAGGAGCACAGCCGCACGGCTAAGCAAAGAAAACCCAGTTCATCAGACAATCCATCCTACACTTTTTGAAAGATAAAATTAGGTAGCGGAACCTAACACTGCGTTACTAACTACATGAGAAATTCTTAGATTCTGACAATCCGAAGCCAAATCAGTCAAAATACTTTTTCGAAAATTACACAATATAATCATAGTGTTGTATAAATATAAACCAACCTTCTCAAAGACAAGATAGAACTTGTCCGTGTCCTCAAAGAATTCAATGAGCTGGATTATATTCGGGTGTCCCTGGCAGTAGTGGAACGTCTCCACTTCGCGGAACACCCGGGCGCGGGCGTGCCCCGGCACTTTGTCTATGATCTTCACTGCAAACTCCTGGCCCGTGTAGATGTTTACACACGTCTGTACCGAGGCGTATGCGCCCTCGCCCAGTACTTCTCCTGTTAGCTTGTATAGGTCTGGAAAAAAAAATTACGCATTCAATTATAAGATACAGTAGATATTAATGTTAATATGATGCGTCTAATTTAAACGAGATTGTTAAGAGTTCAAAACAGTTCCTGATCATCTCATTTACAAAAAGTCATGTAGGAGTTGTAGATTGTTTTTTTATGTATAGGTAACGATAGCTTGACTTGGCTCTTTATCCAATAAGAATAAAATGTTTATGAAATTAAGTAGTTTCAAGCCAATTTTTGAGACATTTCCAACCAAAGCGAGAAAATTAAAAGAAATAATTCATGTAATTAAATAAAATAACCAAGGAACCTAGGAAGTATTATTTATACACGAGTTCTAACAATATACTTGCGTCACTAATGCCTAAGGGGATTTTATTTGTACAGTTTTAGTTTGCATACTGCTGAAGCCGTTCAAATGCAGACGTGCAGTTGCGGTGCACGTTTTGTAATTTCTATGTATATATTATTATATATATATTCGTATATCTACATATATGCATCTAAAAAGAATATTGCTTATTTTACATACGGTTGCTTCTTGTATATAATTAAATTATCTAAAGATTAGAACCCAGCAAATGTTTAAACCTTGAAGTAAGTAATCTTAAGTATTAAACCTAACCACATGTCACCAAGGGGAAGGGAGTTAAACAATACAAAAAAACATCACGTGAGTAATGGACGGCCCCTAACTAAAGAAAACGTAATAAACTACAACTATGTTGTAGAAATAATTATTAAATAAAATAAATTAAAATAGCATAATTGTTAATTGAACGAGTGAGATATAAATAAAACATGAAAATATATATTGAAGTTTTTCATTAACCTGTGGCCACTTGAGAGAATTTATTATCTCGGTAAACGCAATTATTATTAGGCGATTTACAAATATGTTTATTTATTTATTTATATATCCTTTATTGCACACAATTATTAAAAAAAAATGTACAATGGCCTAACGCTAAAGAGCATTTTCTCTCCCAGCCAACCTTATACAACGTGATAGTGGAATGTACCACATTAGTGTTATCGCTTATGCACGAACTGCCATTTTATCATAATGGTGCTGTTTTGCACATTAATATATTGTATTTCATTTAAAAATGACTTGAATGAATATTTAATTTTGTTGATATGCCCTGGAACGTTATTTTTGATTTTGCTTCATGCATTTACCCGCGAGGCAGATCCGTACTCTGTGCCAATTAAATATTTCCATTTTTACCGTCTAGTAAGACAAAGTATGGCGTTGAGATACGCCACTCAATGTGCGATCGGTCTGCAATTGCAAAAACAGAGTGTCTCTTTCTTTGTCTACATCTTTTCTTTATTACATATTGGTTACAACATTGTGAACCAGGAAGTAAAAACGAATAAATACTAACCTTGGAAACATGACGTGACCACTGAGCTGCCGGAGCGCTTCTTCCTGCGGCGTTTCCTGCGCGCCTCCTCCTTGCGTCGCTGCAGCTCCTCGCTGTCGGGTATGGGCACCGGCGCGGACGCCTCGGGCCCGCGCGGTATCTCGTCCGACTCGCGCTCGCTACCCGACTGACTACTGCCGCGGCCGACGCCTGCACAACAAAATATGACAATTGAAATTAAAGTATGTTTAAAATAGAGAAATAAACTTATAATTGTTACCTAGGTCGCCTTCAATTCTTTATTTTTGATAATATTTAATACTAAGAAATTACAGAATCTATATTTTTGATTCGATTTTCGAGATAGTAAAAAGACATTTTTATGTATTTTTTTTAGTGTGCATCTAATCTTACGCGAAATCACATTATAATATTAAAATTTGCTGTCACAAAAGACTTATCTGTCATATAATATTGACAAGATATATCCACAGATACTATATCACTGGCAATCGAGTTTAATCCTCGATTTGAGGCCGAAACAATAAATTGAAAATGTTACGAGGTCAACTGCGTAAAGAAGAGCGATTGCAAAATGTCTTTGGTTAATTAATATAGACGAGATTTATCTCATTAAAGAAGACGTGCTCACCGGTTAGACTAAATACGTATACCGAGCGCCATTCGACC
>DWMY01003557.1:0-10086 GCA_018249775.1 Heliconius hecalesia formosus | reverse complement strand
CCAAGAGTACCTCCTCCTAATATTAAATTATGAACAGTGGAGTATTTTCGAAAGTGCATTTTTCACTTTATCATAATTATCTTTACCACGAATAGGATGAGTATAGGAGGTAAATTAGTATCAAGACTAAGCTCCGTTGTTAAATATCCCGTTCTTTAATATTTATTTTAATAGTTTAATGTTCTTGAAATGCAATTTTATGAAACATTTTCGTACTATCTACATTTTTTGTATATTTGGCTTCTTCCACTTGTTCTTAAAACTGCATTAAAAGTGTTGGACTGTACCCGACTTCTGTAGATTCCACTCAAAATTGGGTTAATAATTTATTTGTACCTGCTTAGTCAAATGAGGCATTGAATTTGAAATTCAATACGTTACAATAATAGGTAGCTTAAAATAGAGAGCGGAGTGACAGCTATCTATATACTTAATTAGAAAACGTATAAAAATTTGAACGCAGCGGGACTCGAACCCGCGCCTCCTGGAAACCGACCAGCTATCTATATTCTATTTGCTTACCTCACAAATTAAACAAGATAAAAAAAATCTAATAAAGTAAAGGGCTACATTTTATTATAACAATAAAAAAGTGAGCTAATAAAATTGAAATACACAAAAATATCTTTATAATCATAACGCGTTGTTAATAATCAGTAATAAACAAAAAAATATGTATAGAAGATTTTTTTTGTCCGGAATCTATTTTGAAGGCAGTGCTTGCCCGTAATTGTCATAAAGGAGAAACGTGAGAGGAATTTAGCACTCGCCCAGTCCCTGCTTTTATAATTCATATAAATTGTTTGATTTTCTTTGAATTTATGTTAATTGAGGATTTCTGGACTGAGAACTTTCAATATTGACCATATGTAAAACGATGTATGTTAAAATTTCGTAACTACTTAAAAAATGTAAGATAACTTAATTTGTCTTATGTAAAATTGATGTCTTTTGTAAAGCCACGAATTGAATATTTTGTATATGTTTTTAGCTTCATGTTTTATAGTCCCAAAGCAAGGTAGGGACCGCGAAAGTAATGTCAAGACACTTCGTTGTCCGATTTTAAGACATTGTATAGTGACATTTTTTCATATACGTTTAAGCATATACTTTAATAATTGAGAAATCTTAATAATTAACGAATAATAGAAAATAATTAATATTTCCAATTATTAACTAAATCAGCTTCACGCTGTATCCCGCACACAGCAGGGTAGGCAGAGGGAACCTAGAGTTAAGATACTCCGCTCCCCACTTTCCACCGAGTTCTGGAAGCATTGCGTGTTGACTGGCGGAACTCAACGCCGCGCTTTGTCTCGACACCAGAGCGAAGAAATGAAAATATAAATGTAAATAAATATTTCACTTCCGCAAGTGGGGATCGAACCCACAACCAGTCGATTTTACAGTCACATTTTTTGCCTCTGCGCCACGACTGGCCTATATAAACTAAATAAATATATTTTTTATTGTCATTTTAATATTCATGTAAAATATATAAAGTTATATGTATATGGTACACACGAATTACACTCCTATATAAATTCGAAGTTTTACAATGCTATAAGGGAGTTTATACGATTTTTGTTTCAAGGGTCTGTTATCTTAGTGGGCTATTCACAGCTGGAGTTACCGAATGAAGGGGTAAAAAACGTTTGAACGAATCAAGGGGACAGTTACAGTTACAGCGATTTGTCTTTTGGGTCATAGTATTATTGCTGGTACTGTTTCAGCTAAGCAATTTCGATACTTGTTTCTTTCAGATAAGATATGAATTCCTGTGTCATATCAGTTAAATGGTATTTTTTTCGGTAAATCGTGACTAATAGCAGGTAACAATTTGTATCAGTATCGTAAGTAGTGCAGTAGGGATATGCGATAATGTGGTTAACGATTTCAGGCTGTACTTCTCGTTGTATAGTTTTATCTTATGTTTATCTCTTCAGTGGTGGGTAAAATTAAGTTAACGTTTTAAAAGTCCTAATATTTCATCTATGTAATTGTAAGAACAACATAAATAAACATATTTTATGTTTACCTGTAAAGATTTTTATGACAAAAGATCACTCGTATAATATTTATCACCTTTTTGTCTAATTATTGCGGTTTTTTTTAAGCTTCGCCATTCACTCCTAGCGGCGTAGATAGGAAACGGAGCGCCAAACACTAAGGTCTATACATTTTTTTTTCTAGCCCACTGTTTTATTCCCTCCACTTCTATACCACGTAGATATTTATAGATCCGTCCTCCATGTCAGATCTTTCCGAACATGGTATGTTGAGTGGTGGTTTTTTTAAATATTATTGTATGAATCCCACCACGGATGTTGAAGGCCCGTCCCCTTTACTGCTCTTTTGTCCTTTTGTTTTTTTTGTGATTGAGACAGATGAACTTGCCGACGGCATCTTCTTTGGCGTCGGTGTAATATATGCGTATTCATTTGTGTCTGATGATCGTAACGACAGTATGTGATATGCTGTCTTGTATGGCACTCTTGATGGATTTTGTCTGATTGATGACTACAGACTCGTATTCCTGAGATTCATTGATGGTAATTGTGCGTGAGTGATTTCCTCTCCCATATCCTTTGCAGATAACTTTGCAGTATGTGGAACAAGTATAAGGTGTTTGGGGAGTCTACAGAGGTGGATGCACTTGTAAAACTAGATTTTTCCAGGGAGAGAGTCTTTTCAAGAAACAGTTAGGCTGAGAATATTCCGACGTAAATATTGTTAAGAGCGTACGTCACGTCTAGTGGACATCTATAGGATCCTGAGAGCTCTTGACTGATGGACATTACGAAGTTTGGCCCGATATAATTCATCTTGAAAAGGTTCCGCCTGTCAATGAAGGGTAGGTGATTTATATCCCCGATTAGCTTAGGAGTTTTGGCCTCTGTGAGTTTCACCGTCAATCACCAAGGCCTCGTCCACTAGTAGTCTATTTGGCCTATCTTTGGCACCATTTACGAGGATTGAGGAGATCATTCACACTTTGATCTTGGTTTCTTTTTCGTACCTGACGGTGATTTTACTTCTGTTGAGTGGCGGCCCCCCACTTGTCTCCAAAAAAAACCAGAGGGGACACAACGGGGTCACAGTGGTCATTGTGAGTAAGCCATTCATCATCAACCTCCATTCATTTCGAGGAGTTCTATCTCAGAGAAATGAATATTTCCAGACAAATAAAAGTTATCAATTGATACTCATCACTTTTAAAACTCGATGATCGATACTGAAGACTATCTAAGGTACAAAAGAACATAAACTAACTATTTAAGGTACAAAAGAACATAAAACAAAACAAACAAAGACATAAATCTCTATGAGAGCCTTCAGAATAAGGATATTGATTATATCTTCACCTACCTAGGTATACACAAAATAAAAGGCATCATTAACCAACATAATTGATAGATCCCAAATTTCCTCACTCATCCATTGTGCGAGAATAATTACATATCAGTGGAGGAGGTCGATAGACAGGGGTCTGACTGATTAGCACTGGACAAATGACTGTAGCGCTGATGTGTCCTAATTGCGACCGATGATATATCGATAATTAAATATCTTACGTTGTTGCGGTGTTTGTATGACGCTTTAAAGTTAATGATTTGGAAACTATAAGTAAAAGGTAAAGGAAATTTTGTTTAGCCAAATGCGTTTCTAACTAAAATCATTCGGAAGAAAGGGTTATATTTGAAATTTTTCGTTGCCTTCTCGTTGGGTACTTAAAGTATTGTTTGCACTATATCTATTTTAATATCGTAATTTTTTCTTATAGTTTAATGAAATTTATATTTTTTTCAGTTTCTAAGACAATAAATCTTCGTAACCAATTTATTTCATTGATAAGTCCTGTTTGTCTAATGACAATTTTTCTATATAAATATAAAAAACAAAATAGTTTAACCCAAACTCCCGAGATACAAGTTACGCAGATATTCCGGTCTGTTAGTCTGCCTAGCTAGCCTTGCCAGATTTGCATTGCCTCAGAGTAGATTTAAATCTTACATAGGTCAAAGATTGAACGTACAATTCCTCGGATTTAGTTAAAATATTCTTGTGCACATTTAATATAGACGACAGAGGAGCACATATTATTAAATACATTATTACGTGATAGTTAGTGGTTATTTTTATTTTTTTTCTTATAAAATCAAAGTATTAAGTACGGCGTTGGATTCCGCCACTCAACACGCAATGCCTCGAATTCGGCGGACAGTCGGAAACAGAGAGAGACACTCTGTTTCCGCAGCATTAGGATCCTTCTGCCTACATGCAGGATTTATCCTGCTGCGTGAAGCTGGAAAGGAAAAAAGAAAAGTATAAAGTAAAATTTAAATATTTTCGTAAAAATTTCAAACTTCATTAATATTCCATCTTTTAATGCATGCAAAGCTGAAGCAATTTTAAAATAGCCGTATCCTACATTTATTTTTTGTAGCACTTACAAACTACTCGCAGCAAGTTCCAGCGAACTTAATCTTGTGTATTTTGAAAAGATAAGATATCGTTTTATGTTAAGTAGTTTCAACAGTAATTAGGGAAGTCAGGAGTACTTAAGATTTCAGTTTAAAATAAGATTTACATAAAGTTTTACTTGTGGCTGGTGATATATTTGTTGTAATCTTTGTTTCTTTAAAAAATAATAGTGTATATATATATATATATATATATATATATATATATATTATCTGTATAGAAGTTGTTGTAGTTGTTAAAATAAACGTTTCAAATACTAAAATAAACAATAAAGTAAAAAATACATAGTTTTTTTGTTATATTTTTTAAATTTAAAAATGTAGTATAGATATGTCGCCATTGTCGACCTACGCCGATTTTGATTAACAAATAAAATGGTTGTCAAAAATAAATGGTCTTTTTGTCAATATTATATTTAATATTGGATAAACGGGCTTCGAAATGTGCCCCAATCTTGTGTTGTGCCCCGATGGTCCCACCAAACATGCTGATAGTTTTTCTTTCAACTATAGTTCCTTCTATAAGATAAAAATAATCATATATAATTGTGTTGCTGACAATGTCTTGGTCTTCTACCGTATCGTTAAAGATGTTTAGAAAAAAATATAGAAACAAGAGATACGAACAATTGAATTTGGACATCTAATACACTAATTCTGAATGTACTATGAAATTTAAAAGACCACTTCTTTAAGATAAAAGGTTACTTTTTTTGTTTTACCCTATATCAATATTGGGGTAGCTAGTTTCATGTTCTTGTATTTCTTTAATTCATACATACTCTTCTGGGATGTGTTTTGTATCGAGTTCTAGTTCTAGGTGAATAAGATCCACCGAGTTTCCCGACATTTCTCACCGAGTGTATAGTAAGAATCTCCCGTATACTAAAAATCTCACATCGCATTGTACCATTTTAACTATAGTTTAATGACTGGTATCATTTTAACGTGTCATATGATAATAGAAAACAATACATAGATACTTTAATTGCTAACAAACAGCACCAGCGGCATAAATACGGACATCTAAATCTGGGGCCAAAAATATATTGTAATTCCTAAAAATGCTTTTATGCGCCATACTAATATTTAGAATATCGTCCAATTTTTGATTCCTGTTGTTTAAAGAGTTCAATTCTTTTATGGGCTATAGTCAATACATACTACTCCTATAAATGATTGAACTATTACTTTACTCAGTTCAGTAAGTCTATATTTTTATTTTTATTTTATTTTTTTACTCAGTTCAGTCAGATGGTATACAAAGTCTTACTTCAAAATAACGTAGCTCTGTAATGATATTGGACCGTAGGGCCAGTCGTGGCGTAGGGGCACAAGGGCGTGACTGTAAACGCGACAGCTTGAGTCGAGGACATGAAATATTGAATTTCTTCACTTTGGTGTCGAGACAAAGTGCGGTGTTGAGTTTTGATACTTCAGAATTAGTCGGATAATAGGGAGTGGAGTCTCTTAAAACTAGGTTCCATCAACTTACCCTGCTAAATACGAGATACAACGTGAATCTAAAAAAAAATCCGTAAAATAAAAATTGACCACAAAATAGTTTTATGTGAATGGCATTAAAAATTTGTTTATCTAGAGAATTCAAAATAAAACTTAGAATTTTGGAACAAACTAGACTGAGTAAATTTTCGCTTATTCGTAAACGCGGACTTCAACAGCGTGCGTAATTAGGACAGTCGAGTTTAAAATTAATTAACGCAAACGTGAACAAGAAATTTCACAGCGGTATGAACTCTTGCATTCGAAATTTTAATACATAACACTTTGTGCTAAAATTGACTATAAACTATTTTCTGGTACTATATTACTATGTTGCAAACATAGTAATATATCGACTATCGACAAATATTGAATTAAGATGGAAAACTCAGTAGTTCTTAATTAGTTAGCCTGTATTCTGTAGAGATAAAGTGTGAGAGGTCAGGCGGCAGCCAATCTAAACTAAGTAGTAAGTACTCCTTAGCATATTTTAAATAAATATATATGTTAGTATTATTGGAGTGTAGAATTATTTAAAATTCTTTGAAACTGAATCTAGACTGGAAAGAAAAATAAAAAAAATATTACAACTCCATAATATGCTGAGTAAAAATACACGATAGCTCAGACAAAATCTTCTTTAAAAAAAAACTTCCAGAAGTAATTTTATAAACTGCTACTATTAGTATAAAATATCAATGAAATTTTCACAGGCGCAGGTCAATTGACAACAGGTTAAAAAATGTACTCGAATCATGGACCATTAAAACATTGGTAATCTAATTACGACAATTGATTACATTTAAATTGGTTTTTTTTCATGTTTATATAAGTGTTTGCATTTTTTCCCAGTGTACTATAATCAGACAATGATTAATGCTTACAAATATTTTGACATTGTAAAGCTATTCTAGCACAGGCCGTGAATTGGCTAATGCATTTGGATGGTGGTTAATTGAATAGTAGAAGAAATATTTCACAAGTATTTTTTTTTGTGTTTTCTATTTTAGGAATAAATGCATATAAAGTATAAATACTAAAAGTTTTATTCCGATAGCATAATAGAACAATATTAAAATTTACTTAAATCAAAATGCATTAAAATCACGTATTTCTTACATGGAAAATGGTCTTGTTCAAACGATTTTTAAACTTTAAGTACCGACGTACCGTCTGACAGGTCCCAGCAGGTACTTCACTTTATAATTTACCCCTTTCCCTACAAAAGAGCAATTCCCATTTATAGGTAGCTGCATGGTCATTGACTAAGTTGACATCGGAACAGCCAGTGTTATTATCACGCGCGTCGTTGGTGAATAATTACGTTTTGAAATTCCGTAAAAATGAAACACAAAAAAAATGGTCGATTCTAGTAATACGAATAACATTTTTTTGAAGTATAAAACTTACTATTATTAACGTACATTATTTTTTTTTACATGTCGTCGTTGAGCTGCTGTTGAGTGCTTATGAAACTTTCAGAGATTATTCTATACTAATAGTAGTAGGTTTTAAAACTACTTCTGGAAAACAATCACCAGTATTTTTTTCCGCTGCAGCGCTTGAAACTTTTAACTAATTTAAAAACGTATTTTGTTTCCATGTTATTTCCAAGATTTATATCCGATAGTTTTGAAATATTACATTATCCAAAAGATCTTCTATTGAGCTATATTGAGAAAAAAAACATTAGCACAGACGCAACGAATTGAATGTATATTTTAGACTTAAATAATATTAGGTTTAAATTTAAAAAGAAAAAAAGGTTACATCATAGCTGTTATTCTAACGATATCGTGCTTTATTCCGTCACTGCAATGCAGAATTATCGCAAACCTTTTTTTCACTTAAATAGCCAAACAAGTCCACTATAAGGCATGATGTCTTAATTCGATAAGAAATAGAATTTTATACTACGCTATTATTTGTGTTCGAAACTTCATGTTGAAATTATATTGTTATTAAGTTATTTTAATTATATTTGAAACTAAATATATAATTTATTTAAAGGGGCACAGAGTGTGAGTGTAAAATCGACTGGTTGTGGGTTCGATCCCCGCTCGAGGAGATAGAATATTTATTTAGAATTATATTTTCATTTCTTCGCTCTGGTGTCGAGGCGAAGCGCGGCGTTGAGTTCTGCCACTCAACTCGCAATACCTCCAGAATTCGGCAGAAAGTGGGGAACGGAGTGTCTTAACACTAGGTTCCCTCTGACTACCCTGCTGTGTGCGGGATACAGCGTGAAGCTGATTTAATTTAATTTTAATTTTAAATTTATGGAAATATTTTTTTGTTAATAATTTGTAGGTGTATGTTGTTTTAATGAACCTAACATAATTTAAAAGAAAATGACGTAAGGAATCGAAAAAAAATTGTTTGCCAGTTATCTATCAGCAGCATCCATGAGCTGCCAGGTATTAAGAGCTATTACATCGTGTTTTTTAAGTGAATTATAAATTAAATAAAAATATAAATAAATATTAAAATATTTAATGTTATTTTTTTAGCTTTACACTATAACGAAGTGTCTTAACACTACGTTCCCTTTGCCTACCCTGCTTTGAGCGGGATATAGCGTGGAGCTGTATCTCTTGCCAGTGTTGAGTCGGGCACATCAATTACTGAATCCATAAAAAAATAAAAATAAGTTTCGTTAAAAAACCGATACCTGTAGATTTTTGCAGCTGCATCATTTCTAGATATCTAGACTAGATCTTTACTAGATGAGCGCTTCCAACCAAACAAATTACTGCACTTTAAAATATAACATATACAACCGGGATGAAACCAAAAAGAATGTACCTCCAGACCCTAGGCTATCACCATTCAAAAATTCATCCATTTCTGTCTAATAATTTTTTTTGCGTGATTGGAGAATTAACAAACACACAGGCAGACAAGAACAATCAGCACAAGCTGACTGGTTTTTTAGCTTCTATAATCGATTTGGTAAAGGTTTTTAATTTTGTATATTTCGTAGATATCTAATTATCTATATATAATTACGAGTAGTTGTACTAAAAATCCAATCATCGTTGTCCGACCAAACTCAGAAATTATTATGTGGCGAGGACGGATGATCTTTCTACTTTATCTAACTAGAGAAAATGTACCAAGTTGGATTCAAATTCACAACCAGATAGCATCACACACTAGCGAAAACAAAGTAAAATTAGTAAAACAACGTTACAATTTTTCCATATTCCCATACAATTTAAATAATACGCCCGTAATTAAAGGGAGGTAAATATATTTTTAATGCTGTAGCGGAACTTAATTGTACCTTTAAGTACTATGTGCAGAAAATAGCGTTAAATATTAAGGAAATTTCTCCTTTGCAGCTGTTAGATATAATTAATTGGCCGTTGGCTCGAGATCGTTTACCTGCACTGAGTTTGACCTGTTTACATTTTATGGTATCGGTATTTTTAATAAAAATTATGAAAAATAAGTAATCTCAGTAAAATATGTGGACAGTGGCCGTAGTCAGTTGTGGCAGCTCAAGCGTGTGACTGTTAACGCGACTGGTTGAGGCTTCGATCCCCACTCGAGGAAATAAAATATTTAATTTAGATTTAGATGTATTTCTATTTCTTCGATCTGGTGTCAGCGCGCGGTGTTGTGTTCCGTCACTCAACAAGCAATGCCTCCAGAATTCGGTGGAAATGGGGAACAGAGGATCATAACAATAGGTTCGTTTGCCTACCCTGCTGTGTGCGGGATACGGTTTAAAGCTGATTAAAATCTATACTAAGTATAAAAGATTTATTTTTGCATCTTATTATAATGTAATGTATTATACTTATAAGGAATAAGCGTAGTCAAATATGACCTGAATTTTCCAAGCATTGACACGAAGAAGAAAAAGAAGCGTAGTCACTATTTATTGTTCAACACTGTTAATGATAAATTTGAATCACCGTCCAAAAACAAATAAATCCTAGTAAACATTAGTTGAAAATCAAAGGGGACTCATTAGGATAGAATCGTCTCTATTTCATGTAAACGGACCCTTAATTTGTTGTAGATACAGAAATGAAGTAAATTTTGGCTGCAACCATATCTTGAATATTATTTTGAAAATTAAACTGGTTTA
>DWMY01003556.1:0-10088 GCA_018249775.1 Heliconius hecalesia formosus | reverse complement strand
ATTTCCTCGAGTGGGAGGTCGAACCCACAACCAGACGATTTTACAGTCACATTTTGTGCCCCTGCGCCACGACTAGCCTCAATATGTCTGATGAAATACCTTAAATGTCCTAATTTAAATAAATAATTCAAACTTACAATATTATCTATAAAGTAGCAACAGTAAATACATACTAAGTATATCGTATATAATATATACAATAAAAATAACGGTAATTAAGCATTGTACGACCACAATGTCATGTTACACACGAGATTCTCAATTTTGCAAGTAAAAAAAAATGTTTTTTTTTGCAACAGTAACAATAGCGAATTATTTACAACATCCACGTGTGTGTGAATTTTATTTACCTTGACTTAGATTATCAATTCGCATAATGTAACAACGTTTTTTTTTTCTATTTTTTTTATTTTCTCTCTCTACCGTAGAGACCGATCTGATCTAGATTTGTAGATATTTAAATATTGATTTATAAAATATGCCACATCGGTTCATTTAATATATTTTTTTTAGAGCCACGCTGCATCCCGCACACAGCATGATAAGCACAGGGAACCTTGTGTTTAGACACCCCGTTCCCCTTTTTCCGCCGAATTCTAGAGGCATTGCGTGTTGAGTGGCGGAACTCAACGCCACGCTTGCCATGACACCAGAGCGAAGATATATAAATATTAAGTATTTCATTTTCTCAAGTGGAAATCGAACCCACAACTTATCGCGTTTACATTCACTTTTTGTGCCCCTGCACCACGTAACCTAATACGTGATCCTCGATTTTGCCGTTTAACTAATGTTTTAAATAATCTTCTATTGTAACATTAAATGAGAGAAACCTATGAATATCTTTACGATATACTGATGTTGATTGATTGTCATATTGAAAAATGTATCATTAATAAGCTTCATATATAGCTTTATAGTTTAAATGAAACACTCACTATCCCGTTGTCGGGCTTAAAATATATAATTAAGAGTCTAATTTCAAACGTGCAACTTGCAACGTAAATACGACGGTTGTAGGTTGAGAATCGAACCTACAACCGTCTTATGTACAGTTACACGTTTGAAATTAGACTCGAGGGAATAAAATCACATATTTTTTTTTATTTCGTTCGTCGCCGTCGAGGCAAAGCGCGGCATTGAGTTCCGCCACTTAACGCATAATACCTCTAGAAATCGCCGAAATGACGGGAATGGAAATGTCTTAATGGAGAACGGACAAGTTTAACACTAGGTTCCCAGATTCCCTCTGCCGACCCTGAAATGCAGGATACAGCGTGAAGCTATTTAAGAAAGTGCTTTTGGTATTGTTACATCAGGTTCAAGATAGTATTCTTTGTAAAGTGATCTAGAGAACTATTTATAGTTACTTATTATAATTTTTAAAATAAATGATTTCAAAATATATTTTTATTTTAAATATAGGATGTACATAGTCATTTTAAGATTGATAGGTTTCATTATGGTCAAAGTTTTGCTCAAATTGTATACAGTATTTCGACATAAACAATCCATTTGACGTAGGAAGTTCTAAATTGGTTGAAGTTTCGCAAATACCGCAGTATTTGTAGACACATAATTATTCAAAGGCCGGTTGGCACAAGGGCAATAATCTGCGTGAACATGATATATATTTGCAAACAGGATATTTATCACGAAGAAAATTTTATATATTTTCTTAGGTTCACGCTGTATCCTGAACATGGCAGAGTAGGCATCAATCTGGGAACCTAGTGTTAAGACAAGTCCATTCTCTATTAGGACGCTGCCGTCCCCCACTTTTCACCGAATTCTTGAGACATTGCATATTGAGTGGCAGAACCCAACGCTGCACTTTACCTCGTCACCAGAGCAAAAAAAAGAGTATATTAAATGTTTCATTCCCCCGAGTGGTAATGGAACCTACACCTGTTGTAGGTTCCATTACCACTCGGGGGAGATCACACCTGTGTGATTGCAGTCTTGTGCCCCTGCGCCGCAACGACCTCGAAGCCTCTAAGAATTTATTTCTTTCTGTAAATAACATTTTAAAAATCCTTGGTCGTGATAGGTAGAATATGACTGACTGACAAATTATGATTGTGAGTTAAAATTCGTATGAAAAGAATTTTTATTTTTGTAATATACTAGTAGCCCACTCGCGGCTTCGCCCGCATACCATCTATAATTATTATTTTATTACTGCCTTTGCCAACAGATTGATTATACACTTATTTAGAAAACGTATAAAAATTTAAACGTAGCGGAACTCGAACCCGCACCTCCTGGAAACCGACCAGGCGCTCTGACCACTAAAACATACGTTCTCATCGAGCTAAGTCGAAATTGTTATACGCTTGTTACAACTTATTTATGTTGTTAGCATCTCTGTGGGGAGATTTTTATAAATTTCCGCTACCATTTCATTAAAATTTATTTTTCCCACATTACGCATGCAGACGCATGCAATCCAAAATTCGGCTGAAAATGGGGATCGGAGTGTCTTAACGCTATGTTCCCTCTGCCTATCATGCTGTTTGCGGGATCCAGCGTAAAACTAATAGCAGCGCAAAGATAAAAACAAACTCTTCGAACATCATATATGTATGTGTATACATACGTACCATAAAAGATATTGTATTATGCTCTTTTAAATATATTTTTTAATCGAATGAGTATTTTTATGAGCTTAATAGCGACATTTTGGCACCCACAACGTACAAAAATACACAAAAGCCATCTCTCAAAGGTCATTATAAATATGAATGAACGTGACAAGATTAAGCAAATTCTTCTTACTCTAATCTATTTGTTATTATATCAATATTAATGATTCGTAATACAAGACAGAGAACTTACCTCAAGGTTAATACCCTGTTGTATCCCTTGAATGTTCCCTTGTAAATTATATTTACGTTAGAGAATTTAGAAGATTTACAACGTTATTTTGACGTGTAATTGTTTTTTCTAAATAATATCTTGAGGCCAGTCGTGGCGCACAGAGTGTGACTGTAAAACCGACTGGTTGTGGGTTCGATCCCCATTCGAGGAGATGAAATATTTACTTAAATTTATATTTCCATTTCTTCACTCTGGTGTCGAGGCAAAGCGCGGCGTTGAGTTCTGCCACTCAACAAGCAATGTCTCTAATTCGGCAGAAAGTGAGGAACGGAGTGTCTTAACATTAGGTTCCCTCTGCCTACCCTGTTGTTTGCGGTATAGCGTGAAGCTGATCTATTTATTTTATTTAAATACAATACTTTTTAATAAGTAGAGTTACAAATATGAATAACTATTTGTAACACAAATAGGAATAACTATTTGTAACACAAATAGGAATAACTATTTTTAACTCTATTGTTACACCTATTTGTACAAATAGGAATAACTATTTGTAACTCTATTCAAATCAAATAGTAATGTCACTCCGCCGTTAATTTTTACTGTATACGTTCCTATGAAGTGACATATCACCCTGTGCAACTAAATTCCAACCAACCAACCTTCGAGAAACTTTCAAAATAGAAACACCTTAAACTTTGTAAATAAGTCAACCTTTCAATCATAATTTTAAAAAAATTAGCCCACTCCAGTATAGTCTGATGCCCACCCCAGAAATTTTACTTACAATAATTTTCTCCGAAAATTATAAAAAAACACCATTTGCACTCTCGGCTCAGGCAGAACGTGAGAATGAGTCATGCTTTTTCGTGCGTGCAGCCGGCGTCCATCGATTTCGACAAAGACGTTATCACGTTAAAAGTAACAATAAAAAACTAATCGAAAACTCAAAAAAAATTAACATTTTTAAAGTGTTATTCCACACTTAGGAAAGAAAAATATTTATGTAGAAAACGTATAAAAATTTTGAGAACGTATGGCTTAGTGGTCAGAGCGCCTAGTCGGTTTCCAGGAGGCGCGGATTCGAGTCCGGCTACGTTCAAATTTTTATGCGTTTTCTAAATAAGTTAATATATATATAAAAATTAAACAATGTTATGTGTATGCGTAAAATTTCCACTTTTATCATTTTTTCTTTTACCTAACATAATTTCTTTAGACTTGCGATAAACCAAATAATATCGATACAATAGTCACAGAATTCTTTATTGTCGATCTTATTTGCAATTCTTCATTTGGTAGTCATTTGTTTATACACTTTTGTAATGAGAGCAAGGACTAGTTTTCTCACGAAGCCGTATTGCGCATACAAAGGACATTATTGCAAAACAACATGTCCCACTTTTATATCGGATTTATTTATTTGTGATATTATTTAATATTTCGGGTCGTGGCGCAGCGGCACGAGGTGTGACTGCAAGACCCACTGGTTGTGGGTTCGATCCCCACTCGAGGAGATGAAATTTTTACTTAAATGTATATTTTCATTTCTTTGCTCTGGTGTCGAGGTTAAGCGCGGCGTTGAGTTCTGCCACTCAACACGCAATGCCTCCAGAATTTGGCATAAAGTGGGAAACGGAGTGTCGTGACACTAGGTTCCCTCTGCCTACCCTGCTGTGTGCGGGATAAAGCGTGAAGCTAATTTAATTTTTAATTTTTTAATTTAATATTGTCTATTACTTCATTTTACTAAACAAAGCTTTACTAAACGTCTTGGGTATCTCGAATTCTACCGAAAAAAGAAGAATTTAGTATCTTGAAATATTAGTCTACATAAATCTTGGTCGTAGAGTGTTGCAACATTTTTACTTACACATTTACCAGAACGCACCAGCCGATCAGAAGCCGTACAGGACAGCCATATATATTATTAAACAGATATAAAAAAAGTATACCTTAAAAATACATAATAAAACTTAGTGACATAAGACTAAATATATTAGCATTTGAAATTAAAATTAGTACAACTTTGTCGATGTCGATGACAATAGTCATTTAAAGATTTATTATAATACGTAAAATGTAAAAGCAGAACTGATGAAAGTTTTCAAAACAGAAAATGAAAAAACAATCAAACTTTATCCAAAGCCAAAAATATTAAAAGAGGAAAGAACAATCGGTAAGGATTAAGCAGCTCAATGGGGCAACGACACGGATCTTATTACGGTAGCGGAATTTCAAATACCAAACAGCCTTAAGTTAATATAATATTAATATAGTCGATGTAGTGAAATATATATTGTTTCGAGGTCTACGAACTCCTAAGCTCAGAATATTATAAAGATATGAAATGTCTATATGCATAATATGAAAATTACAGCCCACCCTCACGTAATAAGTAATTCTCAATTTTATTACACAGAAATTGTTTAATAATTGGTTTTGAATTGTTATGGATTTGGTTCTATAACAATTCTTAGGCAAAAGGATTTTAGAAAATTATATTATTATACACTTACCAGGATCATACTTTGTATAAATAGATCAAGTTCACTGGGTCCAGACCAGCGTTGCCAATTCCTCTCGGTGAAAAGCGGGATTTTGTAAGGCTGTTAAGTCTTCACAATAATTACTTATGTACGTACGTCATCAGCTTCACGATGTATCCCGCACACTGCATCCCGTTCCCCACTTTCTGCCGAATTCTGGAGGCATTGCATGTTGAGTGGCAGAACTCAACGCCGCGCTTTTCTCGACACCAGAACGAAGAAATGGAAATATAAATTTAAGTAAATATTTCATCTCCTCGAGTAGGGATCGAACCCACAACCAGTTGGTTTTACAGTCAAATTATTTATCAAATTATTTGTTATTAAAATTTTAAAGTAATAAAAAAAAATGTGTTCCTGATATGAGAAAAAGAATTAAATCTTATAATATTTAACAACAATTATTCCGTACACTTTGACACCACTGTAACCTGATAAAGCTGTGTTTTGATAAAACTCAATTGCTTTATATTAGAACCTAAAAGATTGTTTTTATATAACACAAGTGTTTACGCAGACTTTTTTTGTAATTACTAAAGGAACCAAAAGGAAGTGGAGAAAAGAGCCACGAAAAACGCCTAGAAACCATCCCCCGCAAAAAAAAAATAATAGTAAGACATATAATTATGATAATAAACACAAAGAAGTTAAGCAAATATAATATAATATTTTCAAGTTCACGTCAATTCACGTCAGCTAGCCAATCAAAGTTAAGGCCATGTGCACACATACAGGGTGGAAGTGTCAGCACCACTTTAAATGAAACCAGTTTTAACTACTCTATGAAAGCCTAATACAATAAAAAAAAGATTACCAAAAATGAAAAAGTGTTTTTTTTTTTCAAACAAAATAAATAATAAAATTATTGTTGTAATATAAAACGTCATTTGTCAAGAACGCACGCACACATAAACCTATCAAAGGGAAATCGCCGCATACGCCTCATTCCGAAATCGAGTCATAGGTATTGGCGGCAAAGTTCAAAGTTGATTAACCTTTAGTAGTATTTTTGTAGTAGTATGTGTTTACGTTATTGGTATCTATGCGTAACTGCGTCACACGAAATACAGGTATGGGTAAACATCGTTAAATGAAAAAAAATCATACGTCTAAACTGTTGAGGTATCTTGATTAATTTCTTTAGGGATAGGCTTAAAATATTTTACTCTATATGCTGTTCCGCTTAAAAGGAGCGCTGACACTTTCATCCTGTATATTTTCCATTACCTTTCCATTTGGTTTTATAAAAGTAACAAAGTTAAATTGAAATATTTTTTTATAATTTATATGAAATATTTTAAAAAAAAAAAAAAAGGCTTTATTTGAAACAGATTTGCTCGTTTAATTAAAAAATAAATAAAATAATCAATTTTCTTTAAATTTTATAAAAAAATCGTTAATATTGAAAAAAAATATTTCATATTTTTTAACTTCCGTCTGCACACGCCTTTACAAAGAGTGAAAACCAGTATTAATTTGATATAGTACAAACAATTTAGTAGTAGGTTTATATAACAATCTTGGACAGGTTTTATATTTTTGTTACATATAATTTGACCAAAATAAACACTATATTAAAACACACGGGTATTTCGTTTCAAGTTACTTTTATTTTATTTTATTCCTCAAAAACTTATATGTAAATATTTTCTTATGACGAATTTCCGGAAATCTTTCTAATTCTAAATATTAAGAATTATTACGTAAAATACATTATAGTACCTGGGCCATCGTGGCCCAATGGCACAAGGGTGTGACAGTCACGCCCTTGTGCCATTGCGACGATTGTGGGTTCGATCCCCACTCGAAGAAAAGAAATATTTATTCAAATTTATATTTCTATTTCTTCGCTCTGGTGTCGAGGCAAAGAGCGGCGTTCCGTGAGTTCCGTCACTCAACACGCCATGCCTCCAAAATTCGGCGGAAAATGGGGAACGGAGTGTGTAACATTAGGTCTCCTCTGCCTACTGATTTGTTTACTTTATTTATTTATTACAATAGAGTAACTTGTAGTTAATTCCTGAAATACGAAGCAGGAGAAAATATATAAATAAGACTTAAGAGCTCACAGCATTAGGGATATTTAACAGACGCCGTTAATAACTAAAAGTGTACAGAAATAATGAATGCGTAGGTTGTGCAATAAACACGAATGCACGCTGACGAAGCTGATAATAAACCAGTTCTATGAGCTTGCGAGTTTATCGACATCCTTTATCTCACGACACCTACTCTTTCATATCCGCATCTTACTAGCATATAATTAAAATACATATATATTAAATGTATCATTTGTTATTCACTTTGTGCATATTTTTTCAAAATAAATTTTTCTGAAATATATGGTATTGTACTAGATGTGTAGTTTTCTCTGACATAGATTATAAGAAACATAAATTAACAACTTAAACAACAATACTGACAACAACAATATAAGAAACTTAGATAGGAATAAAATATGATTTTACATTATAATTGTGTAAGATTAATGAAAAAATATGATAAATAATAAATTAATGATATATCAGTCTCTAAAATTAAGTCTTAATAATATCTTCCAAGAAATAATCTGTTCTGTAATAAAATATTATTCTGTAATAATAAATAATCTGTTCTGAAATAATCTTTGATTATGGCATTCCAAGCGATGTATGGATAACACATCCAGTTAATAAATTACTTTTACCCATAATATAGAAAATTAAATCATCAAATATATGCTGCCAGCAATCTGTATAATTCGTTATTCCGTACAATACCTCGTTTATATATAGAATTTCTAAAACGTGTAAGTATTGTATGAAATATTATTGATTGTATACTTTGCTTAGGTATTCTATAAAATACTATATGATTGCAGATTGCAGATGGGAGATTGATAATGTATGTGTAAGAGAGCGAGGCATGAAGGATGAGCACCGTGATGTTTATTAGGTCATTGGACGGCCTACATCTGTCGGTTCGCGAGCCTCACACTACCCGTTCGAGTACCTCCTAATCAGTTTAAAAGACACTTTTAAACTTAAAAATAATAACCCAACCTAACCTGCACTTAAAAACCGCTAAATCTGTAGCTCAAATATAGACTATAGAATAGGACCAAGACCTATTTATTGCCTGAGGTATTCTATACATTGCCAAGGTATTATATAGAATAGCAAAATCATACAGATTGCCGATAACATACAGAACACAGCGTGTTTGTTAAAGGAAATAAAAAATGTTAGCTTAAATTAGCCTAAAATTAAACTATAAGTTTAATGTTTTTTATTCAAGTAATAATAATAATTAATGACTTACCAAGAAAGTATTACTTATAATAACTAAAAAGTTTCTGTCATACGTCCCTCGTTTGGTCTGTACACAAAAAAAATGTACTCAATTATCTTTATAGCATTAAATTAAATTAAAATTTTAAATGTGATAATAATTGCAAAACATTACTTAATATTTATTTATTAAATGTAATAAAAAGTATATAAAAACGCAATAAATATTGACCACAAATAGAATAAAATTAACATTAAACTTAAAGAAAATATTTTTGGACCAAGTTCCTTAGTACGGCTTATGAGTAGTGTGATTTAGTAGAAATCGTCACTCATCGTTCGTACGTATGTACGTCGATATTGTTATTTTAATATATCGATATGATATTTTTTGCCGATATATCGATACAAAATGTCCAATATCGAAAATTGTATCAAAAACGTTATATGTCTGATGTGATAACGTAAATCGATGAACGCCGACTGCACGCGCGAAAAGGCATGACTCATGCATCCAGCCTGAACCGAGAGTGCAAGCGAGAGTACGCATCAAGCTATAGAGAGGCCAAATCTCGTTTTTTTTTTGAAAAGAACAAATTTAATTTTACATTTTTACATTTTATATATCTGTATTACCCTGAACTTAGTTTTAAGACACTCCTTTCCCTAATTTCCGGATAATTTTCGAGGCTTTCTGTGATATGCTATAATATATTTACTATTTCAATTCAATAATATTTTTATTATTTTTTTATTATTCTATCAATTTCTTATACTACTATAGATAGCCATAGTTTGAATAAACGAACTTCCTAATAAGTTATAAGTTATTTGGATTAAGCCTTATGAACGATTAGTGATATATTTTCAATAAGATTTTGTGCTTATTTTTTTTTTATTTTTTACTTCACGCCGTACTCTGGACATAGCGGAGTAGGAAGAGGTAACCTGGGAACCTCTTGTTAAGACATTCTGTTCGCATTAAGATTCTTTTGCTCTCAACTTTCCGCCATATTCTGGAGGCATTGCGTGTTGGGTAACGGAACTCAGCGCTGCGCTTTTGCCTCGTAGTAAATATTTCATTCATTCACAGCCATCACCTTTACAGTCGCACCTTGTGACCACAACGACCTCAACACGGCCTCTTCTAAATTCATAGGAATAACATCAAAATAACACAATAAAGTAATAAAATATATTATAAGTATATTAGAATACAAAGAAATCTTATTATTATTTTTTTCAATATAGTTTACCTATAACACTTAGAATTAGCTTATGTAAAAAAATCTACGTGGTTTTTTTACTTCCTTTAATATAAATCGATATTAGAACGCTAAAACACGGAACTAAATGGGTGTAACGTATACAGAACAACGTTCTCCGTATTTTGATAGCTGCGGCGCGCCTCGACCAGCTCGAGAGGTCGGCCGACACCTTTCTTTGTGTA
>DWMY01003555.1:0-10088 GCA_018249775.1 Heliconius hecalesia formosus | reverse complement strand
AGTACTTCCTGAGACTAGCAACTATATGAGGAGTAATGTTTGAGGCTCATGTGATTGGACTATCTTCATATCTATTTAAATATTTATTTTTATAAACAGTCTAAATTGTTTTTAATATTCATACTTTCCTAAATAAAGAATTCAAACATTTCATACAAAATATTTTTTTACAACGTACCTACAAAATATATGAGAAAATACGCAAAAAAAAACAGATAATGACGAGAATTGTTCGCAAAATTAGAAAGTAAAATCCCTTGTGAAATCATGAAATGAAGATTTTAGAATAAAAATAGTTATAAATGAGGTTCTCAAGGAAGTTATGTGATCAGACAATAATTAAAAGCGCAAAAGACAAAAGACGGCAAATAAGAAAAGATTATAACTGTATACTGTGTTGTGTTATACACCGTGAGAGACCGTTTTGCGTTGTGGTTGTGGTAACGCGATGGTTGTGGATTCGATCCCGGCTCAGAGGAATGATTAAATTTAAAATATTTTTGCTCCGCATCTTACCCTCAAATTCGGACGGGAAGCGGAGAACTGAGTCTCTACACTATATTTTCCTTGCCTGTTCTGCTATCTACATGATACAACTCTCTACATTTCGGCAATTTAACGCTACGTATTTATGATATTTGAAAATGTTATGTTTTTTAAGGTTGATGAAAGCATAGAATAGCGTAATAGGCTAGAATATTTGAACATATTTAACAAGAAGAGAAGTGCTGAGTGCATAAGATTTCATAAAATTTTGGCTAAAATTATTAAAATAAATTTTACAGTAATTTACTTTTGTTTATAAATAAAACGCATATAAATTTAAAAACGAGTCCAATACGGCACATCGACCAAACAAGTTTCGATCAAAATATATCGTTAATTTAGTTATTGATAATATACGTTTCATATAATTCGCTTGAATAATTTACTTAAGCATCGCGCGAATACGAAAATAAAGGTGATTTGGTTTAATGGATGCTTATGTTTTTTTTTACAAAAAAATGAGGGAAATTAAAGTTTTAAGTAAGTCATATTATAATGAGAAGTCACGCGGGGTCAACGACCAAACAGACGATTTTTATCAAAGGAATCAAAATATAATTAACACGAATGCTTCCCGCAGTCGTTTCCTCGAGAGCCTCGATTTCATACTTATTTATGTAATCAACTACAGCGATCATCTCGCTATAATATACGTTGTAAATGCTAAAAAATCTGTCTAAGTCTTACAATAACTGTGTCAGAAATATAATAAAATATTTATGTAACGCTTCTTTCTGCATATTCTAAATTACAATGCATTTCATCGTTTCCTGGAGTCACAATTCACACTCACAATCATTCATTAACGAACTTAAGTCACACAGTAACGGTATAAGAGAATTCATTAAGTTCATATTAAGCTGGTGGAATTGAGGTCAGAATATCTAATAACTAGATAACTTAATGTAAATGAGAGCATCTTACCGTTTTCGCCAGTCTTGAATAAAACTCCAGTCACATTGATCCTCCTGATCTAGAACTGTAGCCTCGTTTTGGTCTTCACGTCCATTCCCATGAACCAGCTCTACTAGTTGACGAGCTCTTTCAAAATTCCCTTCAAATTCAACCACCAAAAATCCATCAGAACTTAACGATTCGCGGACATCTTTTTTGTATGTAGCATCATTTATGACCACTTCGTTCTCTTTCACTTCTTCAGTTTTGATCTCTGAGTATATCGCTTCTGGCACTTCTATTTCGGATATCAGCTGCGTCCCTCCTTTGTCAACATCGGTATTGGGTTCGAAGTTTCCTGAATTACATACTTCGCGATTTACATAAATAGCTTCTTCTTTTTGTGATTCTTTCTGTTTATTTTCTTCTTTCTTTTGCTCGCTATGTTTACGGATAATTGAGTCCCCGAAGTATATAACAACTTTATTGTTATTTTGAGTAATTTTGTTAGCCAGGCCCCCTTCGGTAAGAGGTATGTTCGCTTTTCTATTTCTTTCATGAGACAGTCTCTCTGCTAATTCATCATAGCAAGGCGGCCGGTTACTATATATCTTTTTATCAGCAGCTTCCTTGTTTGCTGCAATCTTCTTTTCAACACTTTGGTATACCGGGGGACGGCAGCAGTCATCTTGCGAACTCCATTGCTTAGGCTCACTATAAATGTGTTCGGGAGGGGACGCTGCTCGTTGCAACGGTATATATTTTTCATGTACATTTTTAGAACTAGGTGCTTCGCTTTTTCTGAAATTCAAGACACTTCTACGAACATCCTGTTCATTGGTAATTTTTTTCGATCGCGAATTTCCAAGTAGTTTAAATATGGGTTTGTGTTCAATTTGTTTGACACGATCTGAGCTGGGTGCCTTACGCATTGCGAAAGGGCCTTCATCTGCTTGCTGATACAACTGTTCACAGCTGGTGGACTTGTGTGGAGACGCGCGTGTTTTGGCTGGCGGGATCGGGTCCCTGCTCTGCCAGTGCCGCACCGACAGCCTCGCGGCCCCTCGTATAAACTTCATGGGCTCCCAGGCCTCGGCCTTCTTAAGTATGAAATTGTCGCACATGTTGTGTTTTGGTTTGCGATTATCGGCGCGGCAAGACTGTAGCTCTCTGCAAAGGAAGCAAGAGCAACGCGCCGGACACAGCATGACTGTTCGAGCGCACCGGCCGCACTGCCGACGCCGTCACTCCAAGAAGCATTGTTAACCCCGCTACCAGCCAGCGCTTACAACGCTTACATCTCAGCGATACCGTACAAACTTGATCTATTTATTACACGAAAGTTCGTTCGTAGAGATATTACGGCAATAGCGATAAAGCTTGTAATTCCGCGACTAATTTGTAAATCGTATTCGAAAATGTTATGGTAATCCCAATAATAGCAATATAAAAATATTTACGCCTTTCCATATAACATTCATAGTAAAATAATCTCCACGTATAAGTAGACTATAATATTAATAGTGAATTAAGCAACATAGAAAAAAATATTTCGGGAGAAATCAGCACACAGATGTGCCATATCACTCAACTCGTTTCGATCGAGCATAAATGCATCTGCACGTTACCGATAACGGGCGAGCGCGTTAAGTACCACCATACACACCCGTACGTACACCGCGTCGCTCGGGGTGAATGGTACCGTAAGTATTACTAAATATAGAGTGGGCACTTGAAAACGGTCTCTATTTTCATGTCCGGTCGATAATATCTCGTACGAAACCAATAAAATATTGATACGCTAATTAATTATAAATATTTAACGAGTTTTTGATGTACTTCTTTTAATATTGCTTTAAAACACATGTCAGTAGTATGTACTCGGTGAAACTAATATAAGAGCATCTCTCTTTTTGTCAGTGTACATTTTAATTCATCGACCAGCATTGAAAAAATATTTTGCGGAGTAAGTACACAAAGATCTTAAAATCAAAATGGTTCTATTTTTAACAATTTTAAAGTATTTTTCCACACTTTAGAAAGAAAAACCTTTTTAGAAAATTTTTTGCTAACTATATAAATAAGTTGTAACAAGCGTATAATAATTTCGACGTAGCTTGATGGAAACTTATGGTTTAGTGGTCAGAGTGCTTTTTTTTTGTTGTATTATGCTTTTATAGAGTAGATAAAACTGTGGTTTCATTTAAAGTGGTGCTGACACTTCCTTTACAAAAGTCTGGGTACAAGAAAAAAATTGACATTTGAGTACCGCATGATCTCACTGAGAGAAACCTAATGCAACATGTTTCCATTTGCGATTCTTTGTTGAAACGTCAAAATTCCGAACCATTTCTTAAACAGAGTGATGACAAATCAGCAGCATGGACAAGCCCCACAGACCGTGGCTAAGCCCGGCCTGACTCGGAACAAAGTGATGCTATGTATATGGTGGGATTGGAAAGGAATCGTCCACTATTAGCTTTTGCCACTGGGTAAAACTATCGATTCTGACCTCTACTGTCAGCAACTGATGAGGTTAAAAAAACTATTTAAACATACCGGTCGGATATGGTGAATAGGAAGGGCGTGGAATTCCACCATGACAACGCCAGACCGCACTCATATATAGCCACGCAGCAAAAATTGAGAGAGCTTGGATGGAATGTGTTGATGCATCCTCCTTATAGCCCTGACCTTGCTCTATCAAATTTTCGGTCTGTTTCGGTTATTGCAGAACTCTTTAGGAAGTATAAAGCTAACCTCAAAAGAACTCTGTGAACACTACCTATCACGTTTTTTTATATCAAAAATCTCAAAAAATGTACAGGAATGGGATCATGGCACTACCCATAAGATGGCAACAAGTCATTGATCAAAACGGCACATACATACTATAAATAAATAAAAAAATATACCTAAAAAAATATTTTCCTTTGTATGAACAATACGAAAATATTTATGCCTCGAACTACAGCCAGACATGTGCCAAATAATCTAATATTTTATCAGTTATCAATAAATAAATAAATCAGCTTCACGCTGTATCCCGCACACAGCAGGGTAGGCAGAGGGAACCTAGTGTTAAGTTACACACTCCGTTCCCCACTTTCTGCCGAATTCTGGAGGCAATATTGGCAGGCATTCGTGTTGAGGGGCAGAACGCGCTTTGCCTCGACACCAGAGCGAAGAAATGGAAATATAAATTTAAGTAAATTGTTCATCTCCTCGAGTGGGGATCGAACCCACAACCAGTCGGTTTTATAGTGCTGTGTGTGTACTTCGTGCCGCTGCGCCACGACTGGCCCCAATCAATCTGTTATCTATATGAATTAATTAATTATCTTCTGCAATACTAGTTCTCGTGAATATCAAATTGAATTTATTAGGTACAGTTATAATTTGCATAGCTGTCGTCCTGGTGCGGTAGCTTTCTAGGCAGCTCTGTCTAATATGGTGGACGTTACCGATACTATTCCCGATTAAAAAGATATAGATGTGGTATAGGTACATAGATAAGCATTTTTTTGCTTCACGCTGTATCTTGCTTTGCAGGATAGGCAGAGGGCATCTAGGAACCTGTGTTAAGACACTCCATTCCGTTCCACCTAACCACACAGATCGCCATAATTGATTATAAATGTACGAGTATAAAATTTCAACTTCTGAGGAGAATTTTTTTGCAGAGGCATTTATCTATATTCTTTATGATAATCATGGAACTAATTTACTTATTTGAACATTACAACTTTTACGCTTTAACTATTTCATTGTCAATATATATAGTAATCTATAGGTACTGTCATGTCTATTGGGTTTTCATTCGATATAATTTTTCCACTCGAGTTTATCACAAAGACGTATCAAGTGCTGAAACACTATTTGTGGACACCGCCATCGGCAAATCAGCCAAGTGCGAGTGTATATGAATTCATTTATAATCAGTTTTCGCTTTTTTGTAAAAATGTTTGCTACCAAGCTCTAGGGTTGCAGTATCAACTATATATTATACCTTCAGCTTATCAATCTCAATACACCTTAAAGCCATATGGAGATCAAAAAGTAACGTCATAAATCAATTAGTGTTGTGGACATGGTGCAATCACTCTTTTCTTCACTCCTCTCTCTAATCACATATCTAAGTTGTATATATTTATCGTGATTATTTTAATGCTGAATTGCTGATACTTTGTATATCTATGATACTGATTTAAACTCCCGACCATCCTGCTTATATAAATACGTGTCATCTGAACCCGAGTATATCTTCACATAAATTAAAAAGTCTTTAAAAAGTCAAGCAAAAAAATTAACAGCGGATATAAAACAATTTTAAATTAAAATTATGTAATTTGATCGTTTTTAAACTCATTTCTTCGTACGTACGAAATTTGCCAAAATTGCTTATCGATATAAATTGCCTTTTGAATTTCTCAATGTAAATAAATGCAAATATTTTTTTATTACTTTATGTTGTATGGCGCACATATCAGCTTGGGAACGTAAGTTTAAGACACTCCGTTTCTATTAAGACACTTCCGTTCCGTTCACTTTCATAAAGCGTGTTGAGCGACGGAACTCAACGCGCTTTGCCTTGTTACCAAAGCGAAGTAATGAAAATATAAATAATTTATTCCCCCGAGAAGGAATCGAACTCCGCTGTGTTTACAGTGGCACCCTTGTGCCACTCTTGTAATTATTAACCTATTCTATATTTATTCATTTGAAAAAAAAAACTATTTATTATCATTTGTCGTATTACTTATAATTTCTATATTAAGCGCAATTTAAAGTTTAATTTCTTTCTTAGACAGTCGATCCAGCCAGCTGCTGTATAGAAAAGTTTTATTGTAACAAAATAAATAACAAAGTAAGACAACAATAAATATTTAGCAATTCACTTATTTATATTTTCCTGAAAAATTATATTCATTCATCCATTCATATTTGCGTTTGCAGTAAACGCAATTGGATGATATTGCATAATAGTAGATTCATCCAGATGTTTTTTAATATTTCGCCTAATTTAAAATAAATAAAACTGTCGGTGTCAAATTTGAAAGAAAAATTTAATCGAAGGAGTCGAAGTTATAACCGGCCCGTTTACTGCTGAGCCATAATGGTTTCATAACAACTTTATTAGGGTATTTGGAAAACTAATAAATATCAAATTTAATAAGCACGCCGACAAGCTAAATGCGAAAAAAATATAGTAAAATAACAAAAGTATGTATAATTCTTTTTAATGAAAATCATAAAAATCTAAAAATATAATTATAAAGTGCTAACATAATATTCATTTCTATTTTACAGCCGTGCGATCATAAAAAGGTTATCATCGCTTCCTTTAAAACTAAAGATTTATTTATTAGAAGCTTTACGTTTACTATCCTATATAGCAGTGAAGTGAAGAAAAGTGGGGATGGTAGTGTCTTAACACTGTGTTCCCTCTGTCTACTCTGGTAAATGAAGTGAAAAAACCGGTAGAGTTCCAAAAGGACTCGCCGTACTAATTTCAGAATTTAAGGTCAACGGTAAGTATAAGTTATAAAAGTTGACAAACTTAAGTTCACGGGCATATACACTCATTTTGTATTAAATGAACTACAAATATAAATTCGTTGTGATTTTGTTCTATGATATACTTAAAAAATTTCGGTTTTCGAATATTTCAACCGTAGGTCCACAGTACCCTTTAGGTTTTGATACGCGACGAATTACATAGAAAATACAGCAAAATCGATGCATAAATGCTTGTATCTTTAGATTGTGATGATTTAAAAGCTGGATTTTTTTTGTGTTTTAAGAGACCATAGATTTTAATATTTGATATTAATTTCAGCTTGATATCTCCATACAATCCCCTTCGGTCTTCGTTCTTGACAGACGGGCAACAAAGTGATCCTATAAGGATTCCGTTTTTATCTTTTGAGGTAAGGAACCCTAAAAAGAACATCAATATATCGTCTCTTGTACTTAGTGTAGTTAATATTAATATTCCTTGTAAATTTGCACTTACATAAACTTATCTCTATCAATAATAAGCAAAAGGAGAAATTATTAAATTATTTTATAAAATAAAAAAAAAACTATATATAATAAATACTTTTCAAAAAATTAAATGGACAACCTTGCTATTATATTACACAAAATATAATTTACAGCAGTTGTATCACTTGACGGACTGACAGTTTAATAACTTTGAATTTTTGAGATCGTCGTGGCGTAGTGCTGTAGCGACTGACGGCATACACGTTGGTTGTGAGTTAGAAACTTACTCGAGGTAATGCATTATTTTTGTTTATCCCTTCTGGCATAACAGAGCGCAGCACCCCGAATTTAATCGTAAAACGATTCCTCATTTTACGATTGTGCTAAGACATTCCTTTCTTTACACCAGGATCTTCCTGTCTTTCGGAATGTAGCATATAACTAAATAAACGCTCAGATTCTCAAATGATAGTTAATAAAACCCTCAAAAATATAAACGATATTAAGTAAAAACGACGCTACCATGTTGTTTTCGGTATGCGCCTGACAGAATGCAATGCGCAAATCTTATTCGAGGGAATGTTTTTCTATGAAATGTTTCCGTTTTCTCTACTTAGATGTGAAGACTTGAAGTAAAATCTATTATTAAAATGGAATCAAAAACGGAGTGTCTTATCACTTTTCACAGCTTAAATATCACATTTACCTATAGCTTTATCCTACGACGGTACGCAACCTACGACTTCTTTACAACTCAGAGCCAATAACCACAAAACACATTTCACCAACCACCGCAGTAACGATCTATCAGTATGTACTAAGTAGGTTCAAAATCTTGTTTAATATGAATAATCCATTCATAACTCCTTAATGGGTAAGACGATGTCCAAATTACAAGAAATTATGGTATAATTAAGAGTGTGGTAACAACTTTCTGCGATCACACCACTCACCACTAACACTCGACGGTAACTTTCATTGCATAAAACACTCATATTATACATATTGTTCGTGGCATTCCCATCCCAAGGTTGGGAGAAAGTCCAGCAAGATCTACTATTGTTCGAGATGCAGTCCGAAAGTGTTTGTCTGTATGTTCGCGGATTTCGTAGAAACTACATCTCTATACACAAAGTAAGAATGTTATTTAATTTATCATTCGATATCTTTAATAGATTTTCTCAAATGATTTTTTTAAAATAATCTTTAGGGTATGGAGCTAGAGATGGATTGTATAAATAAATGTCAATACTGAAAAGCTATATTCATATAATTCGATATCAACATACAGAGGCGGAGATGTAGCTTCAAATCCTGTTACATTTAGGTTGTTAACCAAAGCAGCAGCCATGTTGAGTCAAACCGCAAACGAACCAGGGATGCTAGTATAATGTAGTTAAGACACTTAATTCTCATTAACGCATTTCTGTTCCCCACTCTCCTCTTAATGCATCTAATATCAATATAGAGATAATATACAATGTAGCGAAGCTTTACGTGATGCCTGTCAACCAGAGTAATGAAACGAAAATAGTTTAAATATCTGTCTCCACAGGCAGACGCTGCCCCAGTACGCCATAATGCCTTAAATACATATATACATATATATAAACTAAAATACTACATGACAAGTACGAATTATCAAAAACGAGTTTGAAATGCATTATATAGTCATTTGTGATCGGACCAACTCAAAAAACGCCAAACAGGATTTATCTCCCGGGAATCTCGCAGCCTCCTCACTTACACAGTACCTTAAAATAAGTTCAAATAAATTGTTCAATAATAACCGGATATAATCGAAGTGATTACATTTTCGGAATATTTTTGGGGCCGTCGTCGTCACTAGTGCTGGTTTTTACGCGAGAATTTCGTGTACATAATGTATGAGTATTTGAATACTTTGGGATTTTGGTATTTCATCGGTTTGATGAAACACGCAACGTCCTTAATAAATAGAGAGTGGTAGAGGCTGAAATGAGTCGTGGCGCAGGGGCACAAGCGTGTCACTGTACGAGCGACAGGATGTGAGTTCGATTCCCACTCGATTAAATGATATACTTATTGAACATTTTAGTTCGGCGGTGAATACCGCCGCTCAACGCGCAATACCTTCCAATTTGGCTAAAAGTGGGGAACGGTCGTGTGGTAATGGAAACAGAAGTCTGAGAAGTGAAGCGTGAAGATAAAACAAAACTGAAGAAAGGAGAATATGTACCTTCCTGCTCTGTGCGAATAAAATTCAGTAGTAATAAACGAACGTACAGAAAACCTTACTTAAAATGAAATTAGAATGGTTTTAGACATTTAAACTATACATTGTAAATGAAGGTCGACGGCGTATTATCTTCTCTTCCTTATAACATCTATATAATCAGAGTAAGTGCCATAAATATAGTCCATATTTATGGAACTTTTAGTTGTGTAATGTGGAGCACCGTCCTCTTTCGATACGTGATGCTGCTAGCGAAGTGAAGTTAGTCATATTAGGTGACCCCACCCCGCTTGCTACATTGCGAACGCACCACCTGAGCGTATCCTTGATTGCTTACAAATTTGATGAAGATTTTTGGTAAGATATCTAAGTATATTATAATTTTGTCTTTATTTATTCAAATATAATGACGCATATACTTCAGATATCATAGTATTATGATGAA
>DWMY01003554.1:0-10089 GCA_018249775.1 Heliconius hecalesia formosus | reverse complement strand
CGAGGTAGCCTATTATGGCAAGCATTTTTTTATAGTAATGGATAGTAATAAAGAAGAGTAAAAGCGTAAAAATAAAAACTATATATGGAGAAGTTTTCTTTATTTTCTATATAATAAAGTCCAAAATACGTTACGTATATCGTAAAACAAATTTGACAATATCGCAGTAGCGCAGTTGAAGTTGCCAAGCACGATGATTACGATATCGTATAGTTGAGTGAAATTTAATATTTGTAGTATAGGTTACGTTTGTGAAAGAAATAATTTTATTTTCATTTTCAGGATTTTTTAGGTTTCTGGCACAACTCTACTCCACACTAATAGATAGAGAAAATGAAAATTATTTAAATATATCTAATTATTCTCGAGAATGGGGATCGAACTGTATGTATGTAAATATCCGACGATTTTTTTTAACATTGTTAATATTATTCCACAATAAGAAAAAAAAAGAGTTTTTGTAGAATACGTAACCGAACGGTTGGACGCTTTCCAACAGGTGTGGAGTCGATTCCCGCTATGTCAAAAATAATATATTTTATATCTTTTCTTAAAAAGTAAACAAAACGTTTAAAATACATTATTAAAATAACCCGGGAGGCTTATTATTAAGTCACAATTAATGACTGCTTGATACAATAAATCAATTTAATTACATTTTGCTAGTATGTCAACACATTTGTTTCTGATTAATATACCTATATTAATAATGATGATAATGAACATTTTATAATTAAAAATAATAATTATATATAAATACAATGCTGTAGAGTACTTCGTCATTGCAATTCGGCAGAAAGTAGGAAACGCAGTGTCCTATATAGAGTATGGAGTGTCTTAACACTATTAGGTTCCCGTTTAGCTTTGCCTATCCCGCTATTGCGGGATTCGCAGCGGCGGTTCAGCAGATAGAGGAAAACGGAACATACACAGTTACACTTAATAATATATTTAACTAGTCATATGTGTGTGTCAAACATAGTCGTATTATTTACAGCCGTGTAAGAGGCCAGAGCGCAGCCCTATAAAGTTTATGGAGGGTAGATATGTTGAGGCCAGACGTGGCGCAGCGGCACGAAGTGTGACTGTAAAACCTGTGTTGTGGGTTCGATCCCCACTCGAAGAGATGAAATATTTACTTAAATTTATATTTCCGTTTCTTCGCTCTGGTGTCGAGGCTAAGCGCGGCGTTGAGTTCTGCCACTCAACACGCAATCCCTCCAGAATTCAGAGTGGGGAACGAAGTGTCTTAACACTAGGTTCCCTCTACCTACCCTGCCGTGTGCGAAATACATCGTGAAGCTGAGGGTTGATGTGAATATCACTTGGAATTGAAAAATATTACTACATGGCGGTCGACGAGTCGTGGTCTGAAGTTAGGTTTTATTATCAACTTTTATACTTTGTTCACTCGGGAAGGAAATAATCAAAACTAAGAAAAAATATTAAATCAAATCTACTCTTCCAGATACAGCTAGTCGTCAACCACGACTCGTCCACTGTATTGTATTTTCTACGAAGTAATGGATAGAAAAAGTTATGTCTCACAATAGTTGGTTTGTTTGTTATTTTATATGAATTTTGTAATATTCCATAGTGGTTTTGAAGTTGCTAACGATTGACTTGCTTTGTATAATTTTTCTTTAATAGTAAGTTTATGTTTGTAATATTTTTATGAGTTTCAAATATTGTTACATAATAACAATTTTAATCTTATTATTACGTTATATTATATACCATTTCTTAAAATTTTTACATAAGCGTACATTAACTTAAGACTGCACAAAATATATTGAAACATCTAAACCAAGTTACATCGACATCTAAGGAACCTTGTTTTCGTGCCAATGATACCAATTAGAGTTGGACGTAAAGGAAAAATTTAATTACTCAAGGCCAAAGATAAGAAATAAAAAAAAGAATAATGAAAAAGATCCGCCTCGTCAGATTAATTCAACCCTCGCCCGTTCTTAAGGGTTGAAATGATTTATTTAATTAATTATGGTTTGTCAACGAATTTTGTTATAATTTTCTGCTCTTTTTGTACTGTATTCATATATTTTGTATTTTTGTGGCTAAGGAAATCTTTTTCGAAAGGCCGTCGTGGCGCAACGGCTTAGCGACTGAATAGATACAGAGAAGTTTGTATGTTCCATTTTCACTTGGAAGATTTTTTTTATTTACCCGTTCTTGTAACAAGAAGCACCGTACCCGTTCTTTTAAGAAGAAGAAGTAAGCTTTGATATATCCAGGGTGAAGTTAAAAAAAATTTGGTTTAATAATAATTAGTTTGTACCAATTTTCGGCAGCTTTTAATATACTAATATTAACCTGTTATATTTACTAAAGATACTATAGTCTTACGTTACTCAATCGTAGTAAACAACTCTATAGTTTTATTCGACTACCATTACACTTAGTAGCGGTAAATGGTATATATATTGATTATGGGGTCAGACACCCTACATTCCCAAAACCTCCGTTCCCGCCATAACTATATCCTCGAAATTATATTATGCCACACGAAATGCTATAGTGACTTTTTTACTGTCAAAACAGTAAAACTATGGAAGCCCATTCCATAGTTTTACTGCCATTGGAAGTAAAACGGTCCCAGTCGATTGGGATATTTAAACGACGTCTTAAACAGTGCTATCTTAAACTTAATTCATAAAAGGACAATATTATAAGTGTATATGTATTTATTTTTAACTGTTGTATGTATGCACGTATGAAAGAATGTATATATGCATATTTAAAAAAAAAATTGTATTCACTATATATTGATTTATGTATTTCTTAGTACTTTATGCACCTTTCTGCTTTCTCTTATAAATTTAATCCTTACGTTTTTCTTTTGGTTGGCCTGTAAAAGATTGCTTTTCGTGATAAGGCTGCCATTGCACTTGTTAATCGTTGTTATAATGTACTGTATTTTATTCTTCTTCTTTTTTGTGCAATAAAGTATTATATTATTATTTTTATTATTATTATTAATGGCAGCATTAACATTACCTTTTTTTACCTACAACCTTCCTTAAAGTTAACCTAATATTAAAACACCCTGTTATTTTCTAGTTTAGATAAAATCCAATTTATACGCAAAGAAGCTACAGACGCTTGTTGCTACCTGACTTTCTTTAATTGCTCCCATGTCACATGCTATCCTGAACCACATGTGATCTGTCATTGTAGCAATATTACAGAATTTTAGTTATACACTAATGGCATTGGCATTGTAATGCCATCTAGTTGATTTTGTGAGACTATGAAATATTTTTAGTATACATATTCTTCGACGTCGTCGTGGCCCAATAGCACAACGTCCAACTGTGTTTACGGTGTTACAGTCGGACGTTATGTTTCTATTCGCGTATATTTCTATTATTAGTTCCTCGTTGTGATAAGAATACAAAGTGTGATGTTTATTTCTGCCAAACAACATATAATGTCACAAAAGTTAGATGTCAAATGGGAAACGGAGTGTCCTAACATCAAGTTCTCTCTGCTTACACTACTATACTCAAGGTGCTATAAAAAAAGAAACCACAACAAGAAATCCAATTTTAAGCCATCGTTCCAAATTAAACTCATTCGATGGGATTCTTTACATTTATGTATGTATTTGTATATATAATTATGTTTGTATTTAATTCCCAGTCACCTTTATTCTCAAAAAGGTTAGATTTTATCAGCACCCAATCGTAAGGCAATATTTACTACAGTATGTTTACAATCCCATAGGGACTGCTATCAAAAAGCAGTAAAAGGACAAATGCTTCATTAAGTCCAGTAGCTAGAAGTGGGATACGTGACTAGAATAAACAGTGTTAAACCTATATTCTGTAAACTAAAATATTGTTGTATAATGTTTTAAAATATATAATATTGTATATTTATTGAATATCTATAAAAAATGTAAAATAAATAAATATTAAAACTATATGTTTAGACCGTCGCCGCGTCTAGCTGTAAACGCGATGGCTTTGGGTTCGATTCTCATTCGAGGGAATGAATTAATTTCGTTTCCTTGTTCTGAGAAGATAAAGCGCGGTGTTGAGTTCCGCAACTTATCAATTGAAAATGTCTTTGCGTATCCTACTTACCATATGCGGGATATAGCGTGAAAGGATGTATATATATCATTGCTATAGAATTATAATATATTAAGCTTAAGTAATTACAATTGCGTAGAGTTGAAGTACCTAACACCGCGTTTGGTCTTATTAGCAGAGCGAGGAAATCAAAACAATTCATCCAAGCGATTCCACTGCGTCACGACGACACGTACATAGGTACATCCTACGGCCGTTACGTGTAAACAGAAAAGTAAATATTAATTCGAAAAACTCTGTACAAATATTGGATTCATTAATATTCAATATGGACATTTGCGTTAACCTTAATAACTTTGTAACAGTCAAAGGAGGTAAATTGGTAAAAATGACTGAACTCTTGGTATTCGACCGCCAAACAGATTACAGCGCTTTGTGAAATGAAATCGTGTATTTTGTCCTCGCTTTGATCTCTTGATACGGTCATCTGAACTGCGGTCACGTAACCCAAATTGAGATGGTGTCATTAAGAGAAGAATATTTTGCTTATTTTGTTGTGGTTCGTCGTCATATTGAACATTTTCTGTGTATGATTAGTAGTATGTAAGATGAAACGTGTAAATATATCATATATTGTATTTATATATATTATAGTGTGAAAGTAATGTATATTTTTGTACTCATATGATTTTTGCAGAAATTGTTGTAAAAAATCTTTTATTTAATATCTCTTTAAGCTTTTACGTTACTGAGTCATTGACAGGCACGCACGACCGAGACTATATTTAACAAGTTGAAATTTTACATGTAGGTTCCATTACAACTTTTTTTATTAGCGTCACGCTATTAGTCGGAATCGAACCCACGACAGTCACACTTTGGGCCTATTAATTGGCCATTATTAATGAATTTAAAAAAATACCTCCCAGATTTTCTTGCGCCGCCGGTTCTTATCAGGTTGAGGCAGTTACTTTAGTGCACTGGTGGTAAATTATTTAACGTTCGAAAACTGAAGCATGTAACTTCTTATTTTGTATAAAATTATTTACATTTGAAGCTTGAAGAACTAAAAGAGGATTTCCCAAACTTGATACCAAATGTAAAAAAAGAGATTTTCCATTTTAAGACTAGGACTGAGCGAAGATTACCCGGCACTAGATAAATTGATAAAAAAGAAACACACACAATTCTACATACACAATGTGAATGTATATGATACATTTTGTGTATTTGATCGCAAATTACATATAATAATACGATAAAAGAGAAGCCGGTCGTGGCGCAGGGGCACAAAGTGTGACTGTAAAACCGACTGGTTGTGGGTTCGATCTCCACTCGAGGAGATGAAATATTTACTTAAATTTATATTTCCATTTCTTCGCTCTGGTGTCAGGGCAAAGTGCGGCGTTGAGTTCTGCCACTCGTTCTGTCATTGCGTGCTGCGCAATGCCTCCAGAATTCGGCAGAAAGTAAGGAACGGAGTGTCTTAACACTAGGTTCCCTCGGTTTACTCTGCTGTGTGCGGGATACAGCGTGAAGCTGATTTCTTTTTGACATAATGTGTGTGTGGTGAAATGCATAATGTGGGCAAACAAAAAACACCAAGTGATGTATCACTCTGTGTTTAATATCTTATAACTGAAATATCTTTAAACAAACGAAAAATTAAGCCTTAATTAAAAAAAGGTATATATGTATTTTAATTTATCCATACCTTTTCATATGTATTTACTCCTGGCTGTCCCATGATAGAATCAATACTAGTGTATGGCCATATTATTAGCAGCTAAATCGTAAATAATAAAAGCGTTTGCTTAAATAATTGACTATTTTAACTAAAATTTAACCCGATTGTTATAGGTTCAATTCCCACTTAGAGGAAAGAAGGAATACAGAGTGATGCCAAAACAAAAACATTTTCTTTTTCACAACTTTCATTTACTTAAAGACAAAACTCACTGGCTTGTTGGTTTTACAGTAAAAATAAAAAAAAAATACCGAAAGAACAAGATGCATAAACAGAAATAACAAGAAAATACGCAGCAACGTTGCTTTATACCATTTGCAGGATAATGCATATTACATTTTCTATTTTCGACGTGTTTGAGTAAAAATATATGAGAGTTTCTTTCGTAGTATAAAATCTGCTCTACGGCACGAATGGGTATTAAATCGAGCGGCCCTCAAAGGCGATATTGCGACTTTGTGGTGCATTTATTAAACGTACAGGTGCACAGTTATTAAAACTTACATACATAGCTGCTCGCCTTATAATAAATAATTTTATAAATATTATATCACATTATAATAAAATTCTTGAAGTTGCTTTGGTGTTCCTGATTTCTGCAGGGGCTTAATACAAGTAGTAAAAATGTTCGAGCTAGTATCATAGAGGTGTTTTATGAAGCTTTAAGGCTTCGCCATCCAACCAGCAGGGTAGTTTTCAATCGATTTTCTTTTTTTTTTATTTCACACTGTACTGTAAAACTAAAAAATATAGCATGTGAGCAAAAGGAATGTACTATTAAGACACTTCTTTCCCTATGTTCTATCCAAATTTCAAAATGTTGCGTCTTAAGTATCGGAACTCAACACCGTGCTTTGTCTTGTTACCAGAGCGAAGATATGGAGAATCGAATCTGTAACCATCGTGCGTTCAGTCATACGCTGCATTATTGCCGCTAGGGCCTCAACTGAAAAATGAATTTTTAAGATTTGTAAACCTATAACGGTTTCTTTAAGTACAACACAAAATAACTGTTTTTCGTTAAATAAGATCTATTAATATTAGTTTCGATCGATTATTATAATTAGCTAATATTGAATTGCTAATTTTACTGTATAAGTAGGTATAGCCAAAATCAGAATTACAGAAATTGATCAACACATTCGAAATAACCAGTATTGCACTCTTATCGGGTCCCATTGTGATATACTCGTATTATCTATGTATAGTTCGGCGCGGCCGGAAGTGATATTATCTCTATCGAAATTACTAATGAGCCTACAGCGTATGACAATAAATGCAACGGTTTGTGGATTCGATTTTTATTCGAAGAATATTCTCACTACATCGTTGTCATAAGATGTCAAAGTGCGGTGTTGAGTTCCACAGTTCAACAGCACGAAATATCTCGAAAATTAGGCGAAAAGTGGAGAACGAAATGTCTTAACACTAGGTGCTCAGCCTATCCATTTAAAAGCGAGATCCACCGTGAAGCTAAAAAAAAATAATATCCTAATATACTACTACCCTTTCCCACTAATATTACAAATGTGAATGTTTGTATGGATGAATGTTTATTACATTTTCACGCAAAATGTAATGAACTAATTTAGATGAATCTTTACAGTAATAGAGCCTATACATCAGAGTAACACATAGGCTACAGTTTATGTAACGAGTTTGTATAATTTGGATGTACGAGTAACATAACAATAAGGTTAAGCGGGCGAAGCCACTTTGGGTCGTTAGTGACATATAAATAAATGTACTGGCAATCAGTTATTATATAATTGTTTCTGTATGGTGTAATGGTTCTTTTATATATGATTGGTTTTATATAAACTAATGGTAAACAGTGCCACAGTGTGAATATACTTTTGTCATCTTGAAGGTGCTAATCACATAAATACCTTGTTGCTTACAATCTTTTCTAATCGCATTAAATATATTATTCTGATATAATGTTCTATTCAGGGTCCTGTTTTCATCCGCTTCATACTTTCGAGACCAACCTGGTGTTTCTTGTTTAGTAATACTGAGGCCTATACATGTGTATAGGATGTGTGGGATGTGATGTTGGACAGGGTATCGACCGTTTTCAGTCCCGAGAGAGCAATGTTTTAGTTCGTAAGAGATGTTACTACTAGAACTTGTTTCATTTAAAAAATGTATGGGATTTTGATATTTGTGATTCTTTTTAATATTGCACTTTTACTTTTCTTTTTTAACTTATTTTTTTTTGCAAAAACTATTTTGTTTATACATAAAATTGCTTCCTTCACTTTTTCTTACTTTAACGCTATATCTCGCATATAACGGGGTAGGGAACTGAATGTTAAAACATTCTATAGACTCGGAGGAATAAAATATTTCATTCTTCCAAATGGGAATCGAACCCACAACCGTACACCGTTTGCCGTCACATCCTTGTGTACCTGCGCCACAACGTTCCATAAAATAATACAATATTGTATTATATTGTCACATGTTAAATTAAGAGGCCAGTCGTGGTGCAGGGGCACAAAATGTGACTGTAAAACCGATTGGTTGTGGGTTCGATCGCCACTCGAGGAGATGAAATATTTACTTAAATTTATATTTCCATTCTTTCGCTCTGGTGCCGAGAACAAGCGCGGCGTTGAGTTCTGCCAATCAACACGCAATGCCTCCAGAATTCGGCAGAAAGTGGGGAATGGAGTGTCTTAACACTAGGTTCCCTCTGCCTACCCTGCAGCGTGCGGGATACAGCGTGAAGCTGATTTATTTATTTATGTTAAATTAAATAATCACTTACACAGACGCTATAAATGTTTAAAGCATATCAGATTTATCCGTTGGCAAGCAGCCAGACGCAACAAGTTATGTTTAAATTCAACCGCCCCGATATGTTGTGGGGGAGCTGTAGAGTGGACTTGACGATTTTGGCAGGCTTTTTGAGATAACAAGCCAATAAATGGGTATGTCAGTTTGACTATTATGTAGAATAGCAAGTCAAAAGATGAATACTTACATAAATATATATTACGCTTGTGTTTATCTGTGGCATTGGCTCTGTAGTGAAATAAATTAGCTGTGAATTGTGTATGACACATTTCTAATGCTGGAGGTAACCTTGATTACATCGAAAATATGCATTTGGATTAATCCGCAACGATTTTGTCTAGCCTCTAACTGCTGAACGTAGACCTCCGTATACATATCTTCCAAAACATTTTCCTTTCTTTAGTGTGGAATAGCACTTGAAAAATATATAAAAGTAGTTCTGATTTTGCATCAGACGTAAAAGCGCGTTTTACCAAACAAAATCTACTGCTAATTCTTTATAATATTAATTATAGATTTGTCTATTGCCCCTAAATTGCTTGGGTTATATCAAACTTTCAGAACTATTTACACTCAGTCAATCAAAGTCAATATTTTATTATGAGTTAACTAAAATTTACATATATATATTTTTAATAATAACTTTCAATTCAAGGAGATTAAATAGATTTTTTACCACACACAATGTCATAAAATAAATCGAAAATAAGAATGTATTATTTAATCTTTCAATACAGAAGGTAAAGTACACAACAGAAATTAAAATTTAAAAAAAAATCTGAGTCCAGTCGTGGTGCAGTGATAGTAAACGCGACAAGTTGCGAGTTCGATTTCCACTCTACAAAATGAAATACTTGATATTTACTTTCTTCCCTCTGGTATCGAGGCAAAGCGCGACGTTGTGTTCCGCCACTCCACACGCAATTCCTCCAGAAACCGTCGAAAAATGGGGAGTGTAGCGTCTTAATACTAAGTTCCCTCTAAAAAAATCAGTTGTTTAAGTCAAAAGAAAAAAATAATCGCGAATAATCCCGGTGAAAATTTAACTCGTATTCACAATTATATAGCCAAAGAGAAAGTACACAACTCTGAAAACGAATTAAATGTTTCCATTCACTAAGTTTATTTAAAAAGATCTCGGCGGAAGTACGTCGAGAGTTGAGAGGCGGAAAGTTTTTACATTCCGCATAGTGGAGTTACGGACAGTAACTAATGATTAGTTGGGACCTAACGCTATTGAAAAAAAAAACTTTAATTTCTTTTCTTGTTTAGTTATTTGGTTTTGCTGTGCTTGGGAGAAAAAAAGAGAAAATATTCATAACCAAGATTTACTTTATTCAATTATAGATACCTATTGTGTAGGAATTTTATATTGACATGAAAATTTTAATATCTATCTTTTGTTTGATCATCAGATTTCAGTAGTTGTGAGTTTGATTCCTAATTGGAAGAATGAATAATTTTATTGCCTAGCTCTTGTAAAAA
>DWMY01003553.1:0-10090 GCA_018249775.1 Heliconius hecalesia formosus | reverse complement strand
ATAAGACACTCTGTTGTCCACATTCTTCTCAATTTTTGAGATATTTTGAGTTGAATGACAGAATTCTTTAAGAAATATCTAGATAATGAATGTTTAAAAATTTAAAGTTTTTTAAATGTTGTGTAAAGCCACTGAGTAAATGAATTCAGATCTAAAACAACCAGTCAAGTGCAAGTTAGGCTCGCCCACTAAGGTTTCTGTACAAAAATTAGAGGTTTAATGCTTTTTTTGAAAATCAGGCTTAGCTTAGCCAGAGCCCTTTCATCTAATACCTCACTTGAACAAGCAGCTTTAATACCAAATTTAACCCCCCTTTAAAGGTTATTATTTTTTAGGATTTAACCACAAATGTATACATTCAGATTTTTTCCTGAACTAGGACTACCTGTAGATCTTACTAATTTTGATTACCTCTATAGTGTCGAAATACGCGTTTTTTTGCTAATTAAGGCTATTATTTTTTTAAGATTTAACCTCAATTGTATAATTTTTAGATTTTTTTGTGAACTAATACTACCTGTAGATGCTAGCTGCCAAATATCATAATTCTAGATCACCCGGAAGTATCCTATGAATTTTGATCCCCATTATAGTGTCGAAAATGTGTTTTTTGCATTGCCATATCTTTTTTCTAAGTAAATATAGAAATATGTTTTTATCAGGAAATCATGGGGCCGTAGATCTGATCATATGTATATATGATTTGGATTTCAACTCGATATATCTAAGCATTCCTGAGATGAAGGGTCTTGACAGAGTTTTTTTTCAACAGAGTGATCTTATAAAGGTTCCTTTTTTTCTTAAATAATACGGAACCCTAAAAACAACATAAAAATGTTAAACAATTTTTAAAATTTAAGTATTTCCGCCCACTATTACAAGCATAAAAAATCATAAAAGACTAGCATAATATATATATATATATTGGTTTGAATTTTTGCTTTTGCTGTATTCCACATATCGCAAGGTAGAGGAAACCGAAGAAACTAGTGCTAGCCCTTTACACTCGTAAATATGTTCTTTTGTGTTTATTCCGTACTCGGATTATCATTTAACCTACTTATCATAATTAATATATTATAATAATGGCATCTAAACTGTTGAGGCCAGTCGTGGCGTAGGGGCACAAAGTGTGACTGTAAACCGACTGGTTCTGGTTCCCTGGTTGGTTACTAACTGGTTCGATTCCCGCTCGAGGAAATGAAATATTTGTTTAAAATTTATATTTCCATTTCTTAGCTCAGGTGTCGAGACAAAGGGCGGTGTTGAGTTCCGCCTCTCAACACGCAGTGCCTCCAGAATTCGGCGGAATGTGGGGAACGGAGTGTAATTGTATTAATAATTCCCTTTTAGGCATTTGCTTCAATCTTATGAGTAATCTTTTGGCTAAACAAATACAGAATATTTAAGTTTACAATGATTTCAAAGTGACTTGAAGGTCTTTTACTAATATATTTTGAATATAATATACATATGAATATTACTTTAATATTTATATGAAGTTTGTTTCTTTTTTGTTCAGTTATTACGTCCATGTTTTGTATGAAAAAATTATAATAAGCTACTTAATTGGCCTATGATTTTATTGTAATTGTTGTACGTATATGAATTAGATGTTTTTACATTTTTGATGGTTAAAATGACTTAAATACCGCTACGAAGGCGTTTCTAATTTAAGCGCTATAAATATTGTAAACAGCCTTATTTTACCCAAATATATTATGTATTGTTTTAAATATTTCATGTTTAGACAACATATACGTATAAATTTCAGCCTTTGCCAGCCTGTTTAAATATAGAATGCCTTTCTCGTTAGTTCGCCTTTGCCATTCGCCAGTGTTTTCAGTCGTCCTTGGCGCGCACACGTGTGCAAGTTGTCGCGAAATTGTCAATTAACTTGTTTTTTTTTTAAATATATATAAAAAATAATACAACTATAGATAAATCAATGTAAATGCTTAGTGGAAGTAGTTGGGTCTCAGTTGTATCAAAATCAGCTTGGTGTTCGATTTGCGTAAGCGAATGTTCGTGAACGTATGTTCGTGAAAATGTTGTTTTTTTTTGTTTGTTTAATTAATTATTGGCTTAGAAACAATAAAACAAATTGAATGAAAAAAAATACATTAAATATAAATAATATGCAATTTGTCTTTAAAGATATTTTTAAAACATATTTATATAGTTTGGACGTAAAAGTTATGAATTTTTAAAAGATTGAAATATATTTTGATTCTGAAATTTCATTCGAATTTTTATTATGGTTCTCTAAAATTCATTTACTTGGTTATTATCTGTTTTAAAGTACTTAGTCAAGACCATTTTTAGTTCGTTTTTTACATAATATTTTTGTTAGTTATTTAAACGTATGTTATTAATGTACGAAATGTACATATATATATATTTTTTTAATTGATACACTTAGAAAATCCATATCATATCTGTTATATGGCCATGTGTTGACATATAATTTTTAACAAAAATAAAACCTTCTTCAACTTCAACCGGATCCCCTAATTAGAACCTAACCACTTTTTTTCAAACTACCCTTGAAGTGTATCCTTTCCCATAATAAAAGATTTATCGTAATCGATTGGCGTGACATTGAGTTATTCGTCCATTTGTCGCGCATATACTTAATGCAAATTTAAGACTTATTAGATAAGAATAGGATTTTCTCATGGATACCATTGTCAGAAATGAGGCCACACAAAAAAAAATCGTCAAAATCGGTTCACCCAGTCAAAAGTTCTTAGGTAACAAACGTAAAAAATCATACGAATTGATAATATCCTCTTTTTACAGAAGTCGGTTAAATATAAACAAATTTTAAACCTTTTTTTGTTCATTATTCATTCGTACATCTAGAAATAATAATTTCATTTACTTTTCCCATCGTAATAGGTTTAAAAATGTTAATAATATTTGTCTAATCGAATTAGCCTTACTAGTTAAAATTGGATAATTAGTTTAGGTGCTACCACGGAACATTTACATACATACAAATATGTACATACATACATGTAATCTTTTCTTTTCACCATGTATTCCGCACATAGCAGTATAGGTAGAGGGAACGTGGGAACTTAGTGGTAAGACACTCCGTTCCCATTAATATACTACCGCCGCCGAATTCTGGAGGCAGTGAGCCACTTTGTGCGTTCAATGCCGCACTTTGCCTCGTTTCCAGAACGAGAAATATAAAATATTACATTTTCACGAGTGTGCTTACCCACAACATGTCGCGTTAACAGTCTAACTCTTGTGCCCCTGCGCCACGACTGGCCTCAGCTTTTTATACATATTTTATACATAAAGCTACTTTAAAATTCTACTTTCTAAAAAAGTCTAAATTATTTATAACCAAATTGTAATACCTATCTACCTAAATCCCTGGATGGACGACATCCAGATCTCAGAACGGATAAAATCGATATGTCGTTGCCTATAGATTAAATTTATTATAGAAATTATATGAGAACTTTTAAATAACATTTGTTTTGTTATTCATTATAACTTTGTTGTGCTTATTACGTAGTATTTGTTTTTTTTTTTAAATAATTAATCTTTTAATTTTTTTTTCGCTTTACACCGTGTCGCGTTAACGTTAGCGCCTCTGCACCACGACTGGATTAGAAATTATATAAAGGATTTAAATAAATTTTGCATTATAATTTTGTTATTTTTTTTTTTTGTATTATTGTTTTTAAGAAATTAAATTTATTAACTTTTTAATTTAATTCGATTTCTGTTATGTACCGTTTTCTCCTTAGCACAACAGGGTAAGCAGAGGGACTCTAGTGTTAAGAGTCTATCCCCCACGCACTACCTAAAATATCGCTTATTCAAAGATTACCGCTTACAAACGAATAACCGGCATTGAGTTTTGCCTCTCAACATGCAATGTCTCAAAAATTCGGCGGTAAGTGAGGAACGCTAGGTTTAACACTAGGTTCCCTCTGCCTACCCTGCTATATGCAGCGTGAAACTTGAAAAACGTAACCATTTTATTTTACAATAGGTATTACGTATAATATTTACAAATATTAAATAAATAAATATGTACTAAAAAAATTAAGGCTGTAAAATGTAAAAAATTACAATTCCTTGCCCATGTCCTCACTCAAAGCCACATTGACGTCGAAGTGTTTAAAAAAGAAATAATGATTTGTCGTTCGTTTCATATTTATTATTTACATTTTTAAATTTTTACATTGCCCCCTGGAAAATATCTCTAGATAGGTAGGTACGCCCATGTCCATTATATTACAATTTTTTTTTTCAACTAACGTACTAATTTAGGCTCACCTATTTGACTAACCTGAAAACCTAGTTATACAAGCAACGTCTCAAACTCGAAATAGGCTGACATTTACCGAACGTTGTGAACATAGTATCGTAGCATCCACGAGATGAATTAAATTGAATATAGTTACTCGAGATACATGTATATATAGGTAGCCCACCTCGAGGCACTGTTACTTATTAGATTATGTCATGTTTAATTAATAAATATTTTTTTTACCTAAAAGTATATTTAACGTCGTGGCACAATCGGACTCGGAATCGGAATCATGTAAAAGCGATGGTTGTTGGTTCGGTTTCCACTTGGGGGGTATGAGCAAAAAATTTATTGCGGCGTTGAGATACGCCTCTCAACACGCATTGTCTCCAAAATTGGCAGTAAGTGGGGAACCAAGTTTCTTAAGATTAGGTTCCTCTACTCACTCTGCTGTGCGAAAAAAAGCGTAGAGCTGCTTTGCTTTTAAAATAATTTTATGCTTTGCATAATATCTATACCAATCAAAATGAATTAATAAGCCATGGTCATTCAACCAGGGTCTTTCGCTTGAAAAATGTTGAATAATACAATCGTTTTTTTTACGTTACGTTAAGTTACTAGTCTGTATGAGACGGATACATTTTTGAATGAAAAACAATTATTATTTAAACTTGCGCATGTAGAGAAGAAATATTTTTAGGGGTCCAAGAAAAAGCAAAATTTCGTTACAAATTCATATTTAAAATATTCTTTCGTCTAAAATCGTGCATGAACACCAATGACGAAAAATGTCGTCCATGTTGCTAAGTAAAACAGGGTCAAGTTATTAGTCTTCAAAGAAATGTCTTAAGAAATATGTCCTTAGGCCTAATCGCGTTAAAAAGATAAAAGTATGTATATTATATAAACTATAGATAACTAAAATAGGCCGAAGGTTCCAGTCGTTCCGACGATATTGGTGGCGTCTGTCACTTTATAGGGTTCCCTTAAAAATTATGAAAATATGTTATATTTTCATACATGTATAGTTTTACTTTTTTAGTCAAATGGTGTTTTGGCTGCCTTTCACTATAAACACGATGGTTTCGGTCCCCGCTCAGGGAATGTTTCAATTATTTTTATTTTGTCGCTATGGAATACAGAGCGAGCAGAAATCTTGGCGCAGGGGCACAACTGTGCGACTGTTGACTGAGTTCGATTCCCGATTGTAATACTGTATGGCTAGTAGCTAGTCACAACACGCACAGATCATCCAGCCCCCCTTTTCTTACGCCCATGCCCCTTAAAGCTCCGAGCTCCTCACCCTACAATATGTTACGATGGGAACCCATGGATTTCTAAATAGTTTCTTCTCCTCAATTTAGTTGCTATTTTTAGACAAAAAAAATATTTGTAATCCAATCGTAGGTCTATTTCATTTAAATGACACGCTTATGTCACAAGTACAACCGCAGATTACATTGTGGTTTCCTTTATACGATATTCCTATCGTGTCCTTTTCTTAATTCAAACCATAAATCCTACAATATATTGTATATTGAAGGGTTTACGGTTCACCTATTTAAAATTCTAGCCTCATCTCGACTGAGGTTGAAGTTATTCTTTTGATTCGATGATTTTTGTACTACATTTGGAAAGTTTATGTATTTTTGTATATCAGTCTACCAATTTCTAGTCTTAACACTGGGTTCCCACTGCCTTTCCTACTGCGTGCGGTGCTGTTAAAGTTTAAATACTTTTAAATATTTCAGTATGTGTTAATTTTTATAATCTAATAATGATAATTATGAAGCAGTCGTATAAAACTCTACGGTCGTTAGTTCAATTCTCAATTGGAAGAATGAGTTATTTTCATTTCCTCGCTTTGTAGTCTAAGTAACAAAACGCGGTGTAGAGTTCCGCCACTCAACACGCAATATCTGGAAATGCTATATGCGGAATACATCGTTACTCAATGATTATTACATTGATATTTTTTAATTATATTTTTTTTATTATTATTGGAATTTACAAGAAAAAGTTTTGGTCACATAAAGGTCGAGTAAAATAATTAAAATGATAAAATACACTATCGCCGTTTCAAAATCTTCGGTTTGTTGTAAAGAAAAAGTTCTAGTATTTTTTTTTTCTAAACTCCTACGGCAAAAAAAGTTTTTCTTCCTCAAAGAACAAGAAATTAAGCTTAGAGGACGCTTAGGCAAGATGGGATATTAAAAGTAATGAAAAAATATTGTGTCTTTTTTGCGTTAGATAAAAAATTGGGGTAATTATTTTCAAGATATAATTTAATAAAAAAAATAAAGTTACAAGAGTTATTTAATAAAATATTCTTACAAACGGTTGTTATGATAATATCTGTGACTATGTTCATATGTATACATTTAAGTTAATATGTAGGTATAATAATCATAACATTCCTGTTAAACAAAACTATTGTTAAATCTAATATAAAGTTTAATTATTTATAAAAATATTTATTTCTACCAATCATGGGAAAAATAATATTAGATAAATACATTATTTTATTATAATCTATTATGTATACATGTTGGATACATATATAAAATGTTTAAATTTCTCACACAAATGTCTTATAAAAACATGTTATTCATGTGAAAATGATCCACAACATAAATAGAGCATAGAATCAATGAAGCATGTCAACTTTATCTATAACTATAGTATGATGCCGTGGCGCGTCTCACCTTATCTGCGGATATAAAATGTTATTAGATCTTATTAAAAATCTTTATACATAATAAATTTAAAGTTTGGGTTTTGTTTTCAAGAGTTACTAATATATAACATAGAGAGTAGAGTGATATAACATAGTACAAGAAATATATATATATTTCAATGTTTAAATTAGTCGAATATAGTTCAAAGCTATTTGTGGTGTAGAGGCACAAGCGTGCGACTGTAAACGCGACAGGTTGTGGATTCGATAGGAACGAAGTGTTTTAACACCAGATCCCCTCTGCCTATCCTGCTATGTGCATATAGCTAAAAAAATATAATTCAAGATATTCTGATCTTATTTTCATATATTTTTTTTGGACTACTTTAATTAATTATTATTGATATAACATATAGATAAGTGAGCAAACATGCAAATGTTCTGATAATCTTTTCACCTACTCTCGTAAATTCAAGCTACGTGTTTATATTACTTTTAAAATGTCACAATATCCGTCTAACGGTTTCTTGATGTTGTTAATTTAAATTCAATTTCAAAATATTCTTTATTCAAATAAAATCTTATAAGCACTTTTGAATTGTCGAATGAACATATAACAAAAAAAAAAGCTACCACCGTTCTCATCGTCTCATCTCATCTCCACATTTTGCCTATAACCTAGAAACAATTCGTAATAGATGCCGATACCTAATAAGTCACTTTGTGTAAAAGAAAAAATATATGTCTATACATATAAACGCAAGCGTGATTCTAAGTAGAAATCACATTCACATAAAAAAAAAAACATTCAGTGAAAATTTGATTTAATAGATTTTTTTCTGATTTATATACATTGATATAATTTAGTTTTATAATCATATAAAAATTGTAGTCTGCAAATTTATTAGTTGAGGTCTACACGCTTAAGTGTGGATACGTTATCTTAGCTAGTGCTCACGCGAGAACGTTACAGTGCGGACACTGTATTGATAATTCAAATTGTTATTTAATAAATTTTATTGTATATTGTTATGTGTAACATACATGTGTAATTTTTTATAAGTGATTTACGTATTATAATTATTTGTGGAAATAAATGTAGTGAATAATGGTTGAATATTGATACTCTATAGTATGAATGTATATTTTATTTACTTTATTTTTTATTTGTAAGCTATTGTTATTTTTTGATGTAAGTAATGGTGCTATTACATACAAGTTTTATTGTCAGTTAATATTTTATGTTACGTGTTCCTTTTTTATGTTTAAGAAATAAAACAAGTTTTTTTTTCGATATTTATTTAAATAAAAATAATAATCGCTTTTATTTCTTGTTAATATTTAGATTGTACGTATATATATTAATATTATTACAAACTCAAGCTCGGTTATTATACATTTTTATTTGCTATATTAAATCTTTACGTATATTCTATAACTATATTTCAATTGACCTTGTTGCAATTAGTATTGAGGAAATAATGATAATAATTACTAAGAGAAGCAATTAAAATATTGTCACATAAATATTCAAATAAGCACGCTAATAATATGAATATAAATATAAAATCAGCAGATATCTTGCGGCCGTAGTGACACATCATGTGAATGGTGATTTTGGATTCGAACTCCACTTGTGATGAACCATTTTTTTTCCTTCTTCTTGTAAGAAGACTATCGTCAGCGGCTATCACTCAACATGAAATGCTCGAAAATAGAATAGAACGTGCCAATCCTAGAGGATATGTATATAGTACGCTATGTGCGGGATACAACGTGAAGCTACCTGCAATTTGCTATATATAATGTGAAAGTAAAAAAGAAATATTTCTGGTCCTATGTTTCTAAAAGTAATATAGGTATTGTCTAAATATTTCTATTCTTAAACGTATAATATATAAAAATAGGTTTGTTTCGTCATTAATAAACAATTACTAAGATCATTAATTTTTTCTTGCTGATAAGAACTTTATATGTGAGTTTTTAAGCATACGTTATTAAATACGGTTATTTTTGGTGTGTTATCTATATAGTATTTGAGGAGTTAACTAATTTTGACTAAGCCACTAACTTCGTTTGCATACCGGAAAAGGATGTTACGGTACGGGTTACTTTTGCCTTAGAAATACAAAGACGTCCCTGAGGAGAAGCTATATATATTTATGTTATTTTTAAATGTATAAGTTTACCTATAAAATATACTTATTATATTTTCATATAGTTATAGTGGTAGATTTCCTTATAAATTTATACGTATTTATATTCTAAAGAGCGTAGAAAATAGATTAAATAGATATAAAAATATGTATTCATATAATTATAAACTTAGGAACTCTGTAGTAATTTAAGTTAATGACCAGTTTGAAAACTAAATTAAACTGAATAAGCACTAACCATAGTAATTTAATATCTTGTATTAATAAAAAATATTATATGACACATAAATATTAATTACAACAATGTTATTTATATTTTGTTTAAATCAAAAGCTAATACAGCTTCACAGTTCATAGGTTGTAAAGGATATACACTTTTAAAACTTTATAAATAAAACTTCTCATATTTTTTCCATAGCGTCCAAACTAATCACCGTTTTCCTGTTATCCATCGTCTATTAAAGTTTTTGTTTGTTTGAAATACGTTATTTTTATACACGGATGGTAAGCTTTATTGATAATAAGTGGGTGGGTTATTTAAAATGGCAATAATTGACATATTGCTCGTGCTTAGCTTATAATAAACAGATACAAATAACTATATTTGTATGAATTTAATGTCAGTTAAACGCTAACACATATCTCTATGGGTGGCTTTTAAAGTTGTTTAGATGAAGATAGTGACTGCGAAACATTTTTTATTTAAAACTTCATTCTAAGAATTATTTGGTCTAATAAGAAACCTGATTTTGTTTAAATAAATTATGTGTAGAAAGTACATGTCAAATATTTTATTAAATAAAACTCTAAATAGCTTTAGAAAATAGCAAAGTCGCGATATATTAATTGGTTATTATTAAAAATAAAGCTTTGTTGCTTGCGATAAAAATTAACGACAACGATTTAAAAGTATTTTTTTCGCTGTTGAAACCATAATGTTAATGCTGGTGCCGAGGCAAAGCGCGGTGTTGAGTTCCG
>DWMY01003552.1:0-10091 GCA_018249775.1 Heliconius hecalesia formosus | reverse complement strand
TAATGATTGGTTGTATATGATCACCGATCATTTGAACGGGTCATTTCGTTATTAGTGACAGAATCAATCACGCGTTTCTCGTGATTGCAATCATTTGTTTCGGTCAATCATGACCGACACAAGCCTATATTAGTGACAGAATCAATCACGCGTTTCTCGTGATTGCAATCATTTGTTTCGGTCAATCATGACCGACACAAGCCTACTGTGAATGCATTTATAAACGAAGCAATAATATGGCGAAGAATTGAGAAAGAAAAGGTAGTTACTATAAAATTATCTTATATTATCTTTCATATTATATATTATTAACTACTAAATCCAATAATATATCTTTATAAAGAAAATCTTTATAGATAATGTAATAAATTAATTAAGAGAACACTTTATACTTCACTATCTTTGTCTTCACTAACTCATATTATTCTAAACTATATATACGGCAATATTGTTATAAAATAATAAAACTGTAGAAAGATATATATCTGTAGCATTTGTTATTTTGATCTTACTTTGTCAATGTAATTAATTCCTATGGTACTTTGGGAAATCAATTTAAATTCACTTTTCAGCGTGCGTACATCAAAATGGAGTCGGCCGGTGATTGGTGTTTAATTGAAAGTGATCCTGGTGTATTTACACAATTAATCAAGAAATTTGGTAAACAAATTATAATTTAATTTTACACCCAAATAAATTTTATAGTTTATTACAAATAAGATACATTTGAAAATCTTAAGAAATTATACTATTAGTATAACAGTATCTTAACTTTTAAAGGTGTAAATGGTGTTCAAGTTGAAGAGCTGTGGTCTATAAATGAAGAAGGAGTCTTCGACAATTTGAGGTATTGTGTTATATGCAAAATACAATACATGTGAAATGAATAAACAACTGCTCTGTAAAAAAAATAGAAGCATGACTTTATCTATTTATATTTACTATAAATAAAGTTTTACTTCTAGTTACTAAAGTTATCCTTATTAAATTAACATTTACAGACCTGTACATGGCTTAATATTCTTATTCAAATATCAACAACATGATGAACCAGCACAACCTGTAGTAAAAGATAAACAGCGACTTGAAAAAATTTTCTTTGCAAAGCAGGTAATGTATTGTAATTAACTAACATCACATTATATTTCTATGTTTGTATGAGTCTATAAATATTTTAAATTTCTTTTTTAATTTCTGTACAATTTGTGATTTAAAATGAAAATATTAATATATTTTAGTGTGCTTAATAGCACACTAAAGCACTTAAATAAATATGAAAGCTTAAAGTTACCAAAGAAAATTATATTATTATAAATAGACATTTAGCGACAGATCCACTCTTTGGAGTAATCTAACATTAATATTCTAGATTTTCTTTTATCAGCTTCATGCTGTATCTCGCACACAGCAGGGTGGGCAGAGGGAACCTAGTGTTATGACAATCCATTCCTCATTTTCAGCCCAGTTCTGGAGGCATTGCGTCTTGAGTGGTGGAACTTAGTGCCACGCTTTGCCTTGACACCAGAGCGAAGAAATGAAAATATAAATGTAAATAAATATATGAATTCCTTGAGTAGATTCGAACCTACAATCAGTCACATTTACAGTCACACCTTGTGCCTCTGCACCATGACCAGCCTTGCCTACTATATTCTAGATAATCAATGATATATTATGGATTACACTGCTCAAATTCAAAAAAATTCCAGAGTATTTTCTTTTTTTTTTAGTAGTGTAATGATTGCGAAAATGATACTGATTTCTTTCTATCAGCTCTAGTTTTAATTTTAAACATATAGATTAAAAAATATAACAATGATATAATATTTTTACATATTTTATTTGGAAAATTTACTGTGTTTAAGGATTTTTTAAATTATATCCCTGTACTATTATATCCTGACAGAGAATCCAGCAGTAGTCAGCCATTGTATGTATGTCCGACCTGCTTTGGTAATGTGCTCTTATTGTGTGAATATTCTGTTAAAATGTTTCAAGCAATGTTTGCAGGAAATCAATCCAAATTAGTGTAAATAATGTTTAATACAATGATGTTATGGTTAAATATTTGATTAAACTACACATCATTAACTAATTGGTAATAAATTTCTGATTTATGATTTAATAAAAAAAAAAACACTGAAATGATTTCATTTCCATTTTTGATTTCCAAATTTGTTAATAATTTCTACAAAATTTGGGTTTATTTATAAGTTGCATTATTTGTAAGCTATCGAAAATTACTGCTTTCAGCTTTTCATTGCTCAGTCCAGTAATTTTTTTTGACATATAAGTTGTTTTTTGCCTCTATTAAGCCATTTTTATTAAAGGCTTTAACAAATTGCATCATAGCATCAAGTTTTATATGAAATGCTTGTAATTTAATATGGTCTTGAAAAACTAAAGCCAAAATTACAACATTTTGATTATCAAGTATACCTGTATTTATACGTAGATTTTTTTTATATCAGAATATATACCAAAATTATGAAGAACTCTTTCATATTTATTAATTCTTTACTAAATTGTTTAACTCAATTTGTGTTAGTGGCTGAAGATCTTGATTTGGTATGAAATCATAGTCAGGTTCATGCTATTGTTCTTTCAATTACTCTGTTGCCAGGTAAGAAAAATATAGATGATGTTGATTATGATACAGGCTACAACTGTCACATTTATAACCAGACATTGTCCCAATGTGGTGCAATGGTCTCCAATTGACAATTTTCTCTATTTTTCAGGTCATAAATAATGCGTGTGCAACACAAGCAGTAATTAGTTTACTGTTGAACTGTAACCATCCAGATGTAGATTTAGGTCCAGAGTTAACAAAGTTAAAAGAATTTAGTATGTCATTTGATCCTAAAATGCGAGGACTAACTCTCAGCAATTCTCAGACAATACGATCCGCACATAATTCTATGTCACAGCAAACACTTTTTGAATTTGACAACAAGGCTCCAAGTAATGTATGTTGCTTTATTTTTACAAGCAAAAAGCAGTGTCACACTTATGTTCCTTTTTCCCTTGCAAGATCAGGGTAGGCAGAGTCAATCTCTACCCCACTCACTGCACAAATTTTGAAACATTGTGTTTTGAATGGTGTAACTTAATACTCTCTTTGACTAACGGTGTGGTTTAACAAAGATAATGTAAATATAATCGTAGGCCTGAATTGAGATTGAACCCACAACTAATGCACTTTCAGTCAGATGGTGTTACTTACTTGTTAAAATTTTTCATAATTATAAATTGAGATCTAAAAATAAAATATTTAAATAATTTATTTCATTTAAGGATGAAGATGCATATCATTTCATTGGCTACATGCCTATAGATGGGCGACTGTATGAACTTGATGGGCTACGAGATGGACCAATTGATCATGGTGCTGTTGCCCAGAATCAGGATTGGCTTGATGTCATTCGTCCTATTATTTTAAAGCGTATAAATGAGTAAGAATTATTTTTTTTATCTTAACTCTGTATCCCTTATATAACAGGATAGGCCTCTAAAGATGGGGTTCTTTTTCGGCTTAATGTTAGAGATATTGTGAGTTGAGTCATGGAACTGTATGTCATGCTTTCTTGTGGTAACAAGAGCAAAGAAATCTAAGCTTTTCATTCCTTTCAGTAGGCATTGATCACACAAATGTCATTATAACAATAAGATGCTGTCACACTATCTAAAGGCCCAAACATTATTCATGCTGACTATAAAAAAACTGGCCAGTGCCAGGCAAATGCACACTGAGGGTTCCTTTCCAATTTCAAGACTTAGGTCAACAACAAGTACAACTTATAAAAATTGTTAAATTTAAATTTGCAGACAAATTGAATTGATATCTGTATTTATTTGTTTCACTTTTATTTAAGAGAGGGCAAGAGAATTGGAATATGTTTGTGCACGTTTCACACAAATTCTATCTTTTAAAATATTATATTAAAGTATTGACTTTAAAACTTTACAAAAAAAAATATTTTATGGACCTGAATGTAATTTTTAAAGACCCACCTCGCACATAGGTTTAATTTTTTTTTAGCTACATATCAGAGTATGAATGTAGTCATTTTAATTTGCCATACCCCTAAAGAATCTATTTGAATTTAATTTTTAATAAAACAATAATTTACAGTGCTTGTGTAATATAAGCATTTAGATTTTTTGAAGAATTAAATCATAAACAAAGACCTCCTCAGATATACTCAAAAAGTACTATTTAAAAAAAAAACAAGCCACTGAATTGCTGAACATACATAAGGGACATATTGGTTCTTAATTAACCTCCCTCCTCTTAATTAACCTTGAGTTACTGTCAAACACAATACATTTGTAGTAATTAAATTCAATGCCTAATTTTTGCCCTTTATTCTTCTTTAATTTACTTATATTTTTAATTATATTCATTTTCTAAACAATCATCTTTAAGTAACTTTATTATTGAAATAAGTAATTTGTTGGGTAAAAACATACATCAAAATTTATTTATTATTTTATTTTTTAAAGGTATAAGGATGGTGAAATTCATTTCAATCTTATGGCACTCGTATCGGATAGGAAAATGATTTACGAGCGACAAATCCAAGAATTGATAAATGAGACGAGAATGCTGGGCATGGAGACTGATGATTCTGAGGCTGAAATCCGCCGACTCAGGATGCTAATAGATTTAGAAGAGAGCAAGATGACCAAATATCGTAGGGAAATGGCACGAAGGAGGCACAACTACTTGCCATTCATCATTACTCTGCTAAAGATACTTGCAGAGGAGAAGAAGCTGCTCCCCCTGTACGAGAAGGCCAAGGAGCGCGCCCTCAAGAAGGCGTCCAAAAAACAAAAAGTATAACAGGAAGCCTCGGGTGGGCGCCGGTCCGACCGCCCGCGCCCCCCGCGCACGCCGCGCGCGCCCCGCCCCGCGCCCGCCGCCGCCCCCGCCTCCCCTGCCTCCCCTGTCGCCCCCGCAGCTTCCCCCGCCGCCGGCACGCGCGACCGCCCGCGCCAGCGCCGCGCGCGTCGCGTGTCGCAGTCGAGCCCATCGCGCGTGCTGCCGCCCTCGGAACACCTGCAGTACTCGCTGGCAGACCTGGACTCCATCTTTACGGAGCCGCCTGCCGACCTGGACATGCTGGCGCCCGACGACTTCCTGAAGGATGTGATGCTCGAGCCGGGCCTGGACCCCGACCCCGACTTGCTACACGTGCACGACATGTTCGATCCCGACGACGCGCCGCGCGGAGACTTCATAGACCCTGACGAGTTCCTCATTCACAATTACTTACGCAATCCCAACGCTGCTGATGATGAGCAACAAGAAAATACACACTAAATAACAAAATGCATGATTAAAACATGAAAATATTGTAACAGTTTTATTTAACTTGTTGTTGTACCTTATCGATAAATATATGGGTAAAATAATAAATATCAACAAATTATATGTTATGTTATATTGGAAACATAGTAATTATTTTTAGAATTGTGCATTATTATTTACGGTTTCGTCAACTATATGAGTGTCTTTTCTTAATTAGAAACATTGTTAAACTTACCTAAATTGACTGTAAGTATGGCATACACTAATAAATTACTGATCATAAAGTTATACTGTAACATTTGAAAGTTATTTCATCAGATTTGAAGATTTTTATAAAATTTGGTGCACTTTACCTATTTTTTTTCAATACAGTTGTTCATGTGGGATGATCTAGAAACATGTAATAACATTTTTTAGTTCAATTACATTTTTTTAACTACTTAGTATAAGAAAATGCTATAGACTTGTTGATATTACATAGAGCTAGCTACTGGTAATGACTCAATCAATCCTTCTGTGTAACTTATATTTGTCGAAGACAAATAACTTTATGTTCACTTGTAGTGGGTAGCTAATATTAAAATTAAATCTATTCAGGTTGTGCAAATTCCAAAATATAATTGTATTGTAATTTAAAAGATGTAAAACTACAAATACTGCAAACGTCAAGTCATCTCAGCTTAGTAAGATATTTTATTATGTTGTAGCTTTTGTACATATAGGCATTATAGATTTGAAAAGTTTCGGTGTTAAAGAAATAATATTTAAATTCAATATACTGGTAAATTTCTCTGTTTTTGTTAATGATAAGAGCTAGTTTTCCAAGGGCTTCTGCAAATCGACTCCTGTTGATTTTTGCTTAGCGTTAACGCAACTTAATTTATCATCGATTTTTTTTCGTCGTTTTAGTGCCGTATCAGCTTTTTTAGAAGTAGTAAGACGCCGGGGGCATGGTGCCCGGGGGCGCGCGGAACTCTTTGTGAAATTTCTCACTCCATTCATGCATTACATCTTCTATATAGACTATCTTTAATCAATAAATAATAAATGTTGGTTAATTAGGCTTTAATTTAATACCTTTATCTATTACTTATAAAAAAACAGCAGAAAAAGTATGATAAATATATATATATATATATATTTAAAAAATAACACGTACAAAAAATCAAAATAAAGGTACATATTTTTTGTGTATTCGTAAATTTCTCGTGCCTAACTGTAAAACCTAAGTTGTATGGTCTAACCTAAGTTATATGTTCTAACTGTAAAACCTAAGTTGTGTAGTCAGCCAAATTGGTACGTCGACGGATATACGGACGGATTTGAGGCCGGTCGTGGCGCAGCGGCACGAGTTGTGACTGCAAAACCGACTGGTTGTGGGTTCGATCCCCACTCGAGGAGATGAAATGGTGTCGAGGTTAAGCGCGGCGTTGAGTTCTGCCACTCAACACGCAATGCCTCCAGAATTCGGCAGAAAGTGGGGAACGGAGTGTCGTAACACTAGGTTCCCTCTGCCTACCCTGCTGTTTGCGGGATAAAGCGTGAAGCTATGACGGATATACACTGGCTCAACATGTCGCGAAATTACTCACTGCGTGGCCACACTACGTCTTATGTCAGGAATCCTTACCATTTTGTTAACGGACTGAAAGACTAAGCTAGCTAACAATAAAACAGTTTTGATAAGCAAAGCAGAAGCTAGAGGATAACAATTTAAAATTAAATCAAATAAAATCAGCTTCAGTGGCGGAACTCAACGCCGCGCTTTGCCTCGACACCAGAGCGAAGAAATGAAAATATAAATAAATAAAAATCAGCTTCACGCTGTATCCCACATACAGCAGGGTAGGCAGAGGGAACCTAGTGTTAAGACACTCCGTTCCCCACTTTCTGCCGAATTCTGGAGGCATTGCGTGTTAAGTGGTAGAACTCAACACCGTGCTTTACCTCGACATCAGAGCGAAGAAATGGAAATATAAATTTAAGTAAATATTTCATCTCCTCGAGTGGGAATCGAACCCACAACCAGTCGGTTTTACAGTCGCACTTCGTGCCGCTGCGCCACGACTGGTTTCAACCCTCCCTCCCTCTGCGTCAATAACAATATGCCTATAGAATATCTTGAACTTTTAAAACATTGCCTCACATCTGGATATCTAATGTTCAATCAAGAATTCTATTTACAAATAGATGGCGTTGCTATGGGTACGCCTTTGTCCCCGGTAATAGATAGATATATAAGCGATACGTAGACGACAGCCAGTCGAGTGGACTGCACGCGATGAACCGAATCCAAAGAAAAAAAAGTCCTGATTCATCAAGATAATTCACCGTGTTACAAATCAAACAAAACGATAAGAAAAATTGCATGAATTGGGTTACGAGTTGCTTCCCATCCACCATATTGCCTAGATTAGAATTAGTGGTTTATAAATGGAGAAGGTAAGATATTTAGTTTCCGCAATGTTTAGCCCATGTGTTGGTGTTGAAGATAAGTGCTGTGTCATCAGCAAACGTAATGATATTACCATTGACCATATGGAGCTGACACAAATCATTTATTTAGATTATAAGTATGTACAGTGCCTTGTGGAACTCCGTATGTGATAGACTGGGGGGCTCCGTATGGGGTTGACTTATTGTCTATTTTAACGTTTTGTGAACGTTCACTTAAATAAGAGTTCACTTAAAAAAGCTCCAGCGCTAGTATTCTGATTCCCAAGCAGTCTAATTTGGTTAATAATGTGGGAATTGAGACAGTGTTAAAAGCTTTTGCTTAATCTAAAATGACTGCGATATATTTTTTCTGACCATCTAAGCCTTGTATATGCAGTTAAAGAATGTACTACATCTGAAGTCGATCTTTTGTTCGAAATCCGAATTAATTAAATGATAAAAGTTTTGCCGATTCTAAAAAATGAACTAATCTTAAATTTATTAGCTTCTCGAGCAGCTTAGACAGTGATGGTAAGATGGATATGAGCCTATAGTTTACGACGCAGTCCTTTTTTCCACTGTAGTGGAAAGTTGATCGATATAATCAAAGCAGTCTTAAAAGCTGTGGGAAAAAAGGGCAAGATTACATAATTATTTCATAAGAGGAATTAATAGGATTTTAAAAGCAACATTTGGGCATGAGACATTTTTGGTTCAGATGTCTTTTCCATTATATAAATATTAATTATTTTTCTATTGTGATCTGAATTGAACGCCTTTTTTGTTGACGTTGATGAAGAGACAAAAAGGAAACAATTGGAACGATACGATAAGACAGAAAGACTTTTCAAAGATTTAAGTACTAAAGAAAATTTCAGTGCAAATAAAATTTGGCGACTGAAAAAAAAACAAAATGAAAAGATGGTAGGAAGAGCGAGTGAATGATTTTACACTATGAAATTGCTCTAAACCTAATCCTAGATATAATTTTACAGGATCTTCATGACATTTTAGTTCCTTCTCCTTCCTTCGACCGCCACATACATAACTTCTAGCTGCATGGTTCCCAGCTAAATCAATTGATACACAGCCAGTAACCACTATTTAATTATTTTCAACACCATGACTAATATCATCATTACATTTTCTGACATCAATTGATTTGCTACCAGAAATTGCACTACAAGTTCTTCTCTTTTAGTATATTTCAATTGTAGAAATCTCATTTGCAAATAGACTTTCTTTTGCTACCTCATCATAAAAATAACAGGTTAAAAGTAAAGAATAAATACGAAGATATAAAAACACAGAAGGACACAAAAAAATTGCTGAAAAAAAAATTACCGAACATATAAAGTAAAACAAAGAATATAGCTTAGACAGTGACTTATTTTCAATATACAATAAAGAAAATTCTACTTGCGATTGTTTACGCAGATTCTTCTAAAAATAAAGCGTTCACGTGCGCTTGCAAAACGCATAGTGATGTCAAAGTTGATGACGAAATAAGATGATAATGATGTTTTTAAGCTAAAAACTGCCTCACGATTTTTTCGGTTACATATAAATGATATTTCCTACTTGGATGTGCTGGAGAGATTATTAAATCCTGGTATCTTTAGAAGGGGGCATCGTGTATATTTTCAATTAAAAACTTTAATAAATATTTTGAGAGGAAACGTTAAAATAATGTATTAGAACTAGGGATCGCAATATCTGACCATTCAAGCAAAACCCGGATTTTCGATATAGACTTCAGAAAAATCCCAGGATCCCGGTTTTTTCAATATTTTCGAGATTAACAAAATTTGTAATTTTTCGAGCCTCTTCTTATTTTTAAAAGCTTTTATTTAACTTGTAATGTATGTATGTTAGTTCGGGTGAAATTTTTGAGCTCAATTTTAAAGTAGATATCTTCAACCGATTGAACTGAAATTTTGTATACACGTTTAGTTTGGATGATAAAGTACGATAAAATGTGTGACGTCATTCTAAACTTAATATGGCGGACCATTCAAGATGGCGAACTAGTTATTTTTAACGTATTTCTACAATATGGGTATCAAATGAAAAGGCTCGTTAAGAACAACTCAAAAAATTATGTGACGTCATTCTAAATCCAATATGGCGGACCATCCAATATAGCCGAATAGTTATTTTTAGTCTACTTCTACAATACGGATATCAAACGAAAGGGCTTTTTGAGAGTAACTCGAAAAATAATGTGACATTTTTCTAAATCTACTATGACGGAACATCTAAGATGGCGGAACAGTTATTATTTATGCAAATATGGGTACCAAATCAAAGGGCTTGCCGAGAATAATTAGAAAAATAATGT
>DWMY01003551.1:0-10097 GCA_018249775.1 Heliconius hecalesia formosus | reverse complement strand
TTACAAATATTTTTTTATTTTTCACTTTTTTGTTAGAATTCACTATGATAATGATAATCATGATATATCTTTTTGAAATCCTCGTATTGAGCTCTTGAATTTGATACCCATATTGTGGTATTCAAAACGAATTTTTTTTTTTCACTAAGTCCAATGGCGTCCCACAGCCGCCATGATTGTTTTTTTTAACGTCACTTATCTTAGAACACTTGGGCTGTTAATACGAATCTAACGATACCTCAATTAAGTAAATCCGTTCAGCGGTTCTGGAGATATGAGGTAATAAAGAATGTTACATACATACAAGATACGCGTGAAAAACGTAACCCTTCCTTAGCAGTCGGGAAAAAGAATACAAAAAAAAATAGTGTACTGATGTAACATAGTAGCGTAGAATTGAAACAGTATTCCAGATGTGTGTGTGTGTGTGTGTGTGCAGACGTACCGTCGCTGCTGGTGTGGTGCGCGTGCGGCGTGTGGCAGCACACGGGCTGCGGCGCGCGCGGGCGCTGTGCGGCCTGCGGCGCCGCGCTGCCCGACCCCGCCGCCACGCCCGCCGCCCACGACTACTGCGTCTACAGAGGTGCGTAACCAACATTATATATAACTATGTGATGGCACGGGCTGCGGCGCCGCGCTGCCCGACCCCGCCGCCACGCCCGCCGCCCACGACTACTGCGTCTACAGAGGTGCGTAACCAACATTATATATAACTATGTGATGGCACGGGCTGCGGCGCCGCAGCCAACACTATATATAGCCAACACTATATATTCTCATTTTGATGACGTGGCAAATAAAAACTTATTTAATTTATTACTGTTGATATAAAAGCTTAATTTTTTCTTAATCTACAATGCTACTCATTTTTTAACTAAGAACAACAAAAGTTTTTTTTTTATATTGACATAATTAAAGTACTTGAATGTATATAAAAAAAGGAAAAATTAAATTAAATTATATTAGGAAATGTCTGTGAAAAATCTCATAGATCATCATCAATATCTAATTACAAAAACAACGCCCTCAAATATCAATTTTAGATAAAAATATCCCTTAATAGCATTTATTTTATTAAATTGTAAAAAGATTAAAAGTATTTATAATAAATAAAATATAACGCTTCACCTTAGTTATTAAACAATAATTTTCAGATAAACTTGCAGAGCGCAAGCGATTACAAGAGAAGAACATCGAGCTGTGCGTTGAATTGCGTAAATTAGAAGCAAGGGCGGCGTCTCTGAAGGAGAACTTGGACGAACATAACGCGGAAAAACGACAATTGTTAGCGGATCAGATTAAAACACAAAGAAACCTCCAGAAACTTCTAGATTTCATCAGTCAATTCAAAGAGACGTCCATCAGTATACGTTCGACGTCTGTCAGTGAATCCGGCAGCGAAGTTAGTAGAAGCAATGAGGAATAGTGGTAAGTTCATATGTACCAGTGTACAGTACTGTCCGCGAGGTATAAGATGAGCTTTGCATTTGTGTGAGTGTTCATATTATAACGTTATTTGCTCAGCCTAAATCGGTTTTTTTACCGATACCTCTGGTACTGATAGCATAATTTACATATTTAATCTTTAATATTTTATTTTAAAATTTTGAATTTAGGGGTGGATCTTAACGCCGCGCTTGAACCTGAGCGCAGAAATAAAAATATAAATGTAAATAAATATTTTCTTATTCACTCAAGGAAGTGGCAATCGAACCCACAACTGTCGCACACTTGTGCCCCTGTGCCACGATGACCTCATTGATTTTTTAATAACATAATATTTATTATTGAGGCTATCGTGACGCAGTGGGAAAGCATCTCGATCGATTCCCATTCCGGAGAATGAATTGTTTATATTTTCTCGATCTGGTAACAAGATCGGCGAAGCGTCCCACCACTCAACACGCAATGTCTCGAAAATTCGGCAGAAAGTGGGACAGAGTAAACCTTAAATCTTAACCTTAATACACCTAGTATCTCTTTGCTGACAGGGGAATATGACAATATGAAGCTTAAAATATAATCTATATTGTATTTTCATGTTAAATTTGTCAATTAGTATTTTTAAAATAAGTAAATTAAAATCTCATAACGTTTTTTTTTATTACAGATGAAGAACTTAGTGAGCAATATATATTTTTAATATTAGTATATAATTATTTTTAAGTTTCTTTTTATACAAAAATTAGATTGATTAGTTAAGATAATTAAATCGCTAGGGGAAATGAATTTATCTATTGTTTCTCAGATATAAAGTTTTTTTTCTTTTATAATGTAAATTGTTCAATATAGAACATATCAATTAAATGTCACTAAGTTTCAACATGTTGTTATATGTCATATATTAAAGCCAAAATTTTAGGTCAATATTTTCTTTAGCTTAAAGCTGTATGTTAGGCAAGGTAGGCAGAGGGAACCTGGGAACATAGAATGAACGGTAAATGGGGAATCTAGTGTAGGTATCCTCTGCCTATCCTGCCATATGCAGGTTACAGCATGAAAAGTATTAAGTAAAAGGAAATGAAATTATAAGTTTTAAGCATCTTCCAATAAAAGAGACAACTATACGACAATGCTGTACTCATCTATAATATTATTTTCAGATTATCTAAATAAGAAATGATATTTTAGTACAATTTTGATGAGACTATTTTATATTAGTATGTCAATATTTGTTATATCGTGAAAAAATGTAAAAGCAGATTTAAACGAAATTCAATTTTAAGTGCTTGAGATAAACTGCAAAGTAAAGAATATATATTTTCACTTACATTTAAAATATTATTCCTTTTTTTCTAAGGTCTTTTATTTTAAATTGCTTAATAATAAAACTTACAAATATGATGTAAATTATAAAAATAAAAGTACTAAATTTGTTGATTTCTAAATAAAATACAGATAAAATTATATTAGTATATATATTATCCTGTAATATATCCATCCACCTCCTTATGAAATAACGAAAGAGTTATAAAACTTATTCTAAAGAATGTGTTTTTTTGGTTTAAAAAAATCTAGTTGTTTTAAAATATAGTTTATCTTTAATTTTTTTACTCATGATTAACTTATATTTATATTGATTTTCATATATACATCAATTAATAAAAAATTATCAATGGTATTTTATGGATACCTATATAAAAATAAGAAAAATAAATAATAAAAATTGAATGTATAACTAATAATAATTAATTTAAAGTCTCGATTCGCTGTTCTTACATGAGAAAAAAACATTTTTTTTATTTTTATTGTAATTGCCAATTGTTAAATTTAAAAATATGGTGTGAATTAAACTTAAAAGTTTTTTTTTAAATTAATAATTGTCTATGACGAATTGACAGATTGATTTTTTTTAAATATTTTTTGATTTAGTATCTATTATTTGTACCTAATAGATATACCAGTTACATATACATATATAATATAGCTGACCATTATTTATAAGAATACTCCATAAATTACCTCCAAATTGTTAAATGGACCACTGAAGCATTATTGAAAGATATTTTTTTTATAATAAAACTTATACGAATTGGCTATCAATAAAAAGTGTTCAAAATTGAGTCCTATAAGTAATAACTGATAAGTATTAAAAATATCATTGTCGATGTTTTAGCGTTTTGTGTATAGTCAGTTAATAGTTAGTAGTTTTACAAATATTTTTGTATACTTTAGTTACAAGTATTCCTTAAGATGTATTTGATTGTTTCTGTGATATGATTAACGTTTTTCGTCTAAGTGGTTTTGTTAACATGATTTGTATGTAAATAAAGTTATAAGTTGATGATTTTCTTTTTTTTTAAATTTTATAACCAATTTTAATAATACTACGTATTGTCATGCATGTCCTGTTATCTATATATATAAAAGAACGTGTACCTGACTGACTGAGGTAAGACGCACGTACAACCGTAACCGCTGTGCGTAGAAACGGGAAATTTGGACAGATGTTTATTTTCATAATCTGGGCATCCACTAAGAAGGGATTTTGAAAAATTTTAACCCTAAAGGGATGAAATAGGGGTTGAAAGTTCGTATGGATTTATTTTTAAATCGGCAACGAATTTTATAAAACTTGAAATTCAGACTCTTAAAAACATTTAATTGAACACGTGTTTCTTGGTATTTTAGAATTCACTCCCCAAGGGTGCAAATAAGGGGTTGAAAGTTTGTATGGAAAAATCTCTAAATCGCCACCGATTTTTATAAAAAAATAAATTCAGACTGTTAAAAATATTTTATTGAACACATGTTTCGTTGTTTTTTTAGAATTCATCCCTAAGGGTGCAAATAAGCGGGCGAAGCCGCGCGCGCCCACTAGTGTAGTATAAAGCGCGCTGTATGTATATAACGGTTGTGGGTTCTCTTCAGTAATGCCTCAAAAAAAAAACAAAGAACTAACGACCTGCCCCCAGCTTCCCCCTTTTCAATTACGCAATTAATTTATTTACTCACCTGAGTTCGTGTTTCAATATACATTGATATTGCTACAAAAAGTTACAGCTAATTCAATAAAAACACTGTAGCAATATTGTAGCGTGCATTTTTTTATATTCACATATTTTTCTTGTCAATTGAAATAATACAAATAATAAATTTTAGTAAAAGTTTCGTAAAATACAACAAAGAAAACTGCATTTTAATCGGTTAAGCCCCGTTTCTGAGATTAGCGTGCGCAAATGCACAGACAACAATTAAAAATCATTGTTTTGGTCTACTACCAATAATAGATTTTCTCATACACATTCAACATTTTGTTACTACAATTTATTTATTTTAATATCTATCTTATATTAAAATAATTATTTAATTTGTCATAATATGAACATTAGAAGGATTTAACACATACAAAAATATATCTAATAAAAGAATACTAGATATATAAGGTAACAGTATTAATTAAAACTTTAAATTAATTTAAAGTAGTAGGAGGTCAGTCGTGGCGCAGCGGCACGAAGTGTGACTGTAAAACCGACTGGTTGTGGGTTCGATCCCCACTGGAGGATATGAAATATTTACTTAAATTTATATTTCCATTTCTTCGCTCTGGTGTCGAGGTTAACCGCGACGTTGAGTTCTGCCACTCAACACGCAATGCCTCCAGAATTCGGCAGAAAGTGGGGAACGGAGTGTCTTAACACTAGGTTCCCTCTGCCTACCCTGCTGTGTGCGGGATACAGCGTGAAGCTGATTTTAATTTAAAGTAGTCCAATTGAAAGTTAAATAAGGCAAAAACAATTAGTTGAATCGAAGTCGTACTCGTCGAATTTTATAATTACATACAAGGCTTTTTAATTTTGACCTACAATAGTTTAATATACTTAAATTTAAACTTTTATTTTCGCGTAAGAAAACAAAGAAGACAAGTTTTATATTGAAAAATAGATAAATCAAATAAAAACAATTAGTTAAATTAAAGTCATACGTTTCATAATGCTTCACAAGATCTACAGTAATAGATATACCTACTCAATTAAATATAAAACTAATAATAATTAAATTATTTTAAAATTAGAGCTCGGAGGCCTATTTTAAGAGGCCGGTCGTAGCGCAGAGGCACAAAGTGTGACTGTAAAATCGACTGGTTGTGGGTTCGATCCCCACTCGAGGAAGTGAAGTATTTATTTACATTTATATTTCATTTCTTCGCTCTGGTGTCGAGGCTAAGCGCGGCGTTGAGTTCCGCCACTCAACACGCAATGCCTCCAGAATTCGGCGGAAAGTGGTGAACGGAATGTCTTAACATTAGGTACCCTCTGTGTGCGGGATACATCGTGAAGCTGATTTGATTTTTTGATTTTTATTTAAACTTAAAAAAATAACACAGTTAAATAAATTTAAACTTTTATTTTCAAGTAAGGAAACAAAGAAGACACGTTTAGAACATAATCGTAGATATCGTAGGTAGGTGCTGGTTCAATATCGACAAAAGGAAAGCGCGGCACAAATCGGCCATCGGCGTCGCATCTCATTCGAAGACCGTGTAAGTACCTCGGCGGCGCTCCGGTCACTAATACGTGATAAGACTGGGTCTACATTCTTAAATTAAATGCGATTGTGACATTTATTTTCATTTTTATATTTAGCAGATACGAAACTCAATCAAAAAATAGTTTATTTTTCACCCTTTTAGAGACCACGAATAATAAGATTCTGGAATCGTATAGCGCATTTTATTTAATATTTTTTTTGAGCAATTTTTTTTGCCACTTGCCACGGCTACTTCGGTTAGCATTTCGTGGCTTCGGCCACTTGACTATTCGGGGCTGGACATGGGCCACTCGGCCCTCCCTATTCTAACGCCCATGTTAGGTTTAAGAAATGAAATTATTTAAAGTTAAACATTCAACGTTCTTAAGTTAAGCATACAACTAACGTTAGGCTGCATCGACTGGGTATTATAATATTAAAATGATTATTATTGTAATTATAAATATCTTCTCTTTACCATGGTTCTAGGTTTAAATTTCAAAATATGGGTATAATATTAGGATTGAAATCACAGTCGTTTTAGTTAATCTCTTAACCAGACTTGACTTTATACTATTATATATATATATATATTTGGTTTAATAATTTTTTTTTTTAATATTTACGTGCAAAAAAACAAATATCCACTATCTATAATATTCTTAAAACCTATAAAATCCATTATAGATTATGAAGTTATAATGTTTACATATGTAAAAAAAATTGTAGTCAATAACAGAAGAAATTATACGTATAAAGATACGTAGAAAGAAGATATAACCACACTATTTTCTAATACACTTAAAAACTTAAAACTTATTTGGAATGCCACCATCTTGTGTGTTCTCAACTCAAACTAAACTGTTCAGAACTCCGTGTAACCGCAAATAAGGTTCGTAACGACAGGGTTAACTTTAAGATAATCGCCGTGCGGCCATACGGAGTCCATATAACGTTGCTTAATGTGAGCCTCCACTGCCACTGCTCGTTGAGGGCTAGGGGTCGTAAGGCTGGTGATTATGGGTCTCTAACATGCTTTGATGGCGTGAAACCATTCTGAGATTATATGGGTTGATATTTGCCATTTGTGATTGATTTGAGGCCGATGAGTGAGTGGCGGAGGGGTATGAGCGTGTGACTGGAAATGCGACAGGTTGTGGGTTCGATTGTCGAGGAAATGAAATATTTACCTAATATTTTCATTTCTTCGCTTTGGTATCGAGGCAAAGCGCGTCGGTGAGTTCCGCCACCTAACATGCAATGCCTACAGAATTCGGTGGAAAGTGAAGAGTGTCTTAACACTAGGCTCTCTCTGCCTACCCTGCTACATGCGGGACACAGCGTGAAGCTGAAAAGAAGTGGTTGATTTTATTAGATTTAATATTATTCAATTAAAATATTTATTGTTTAAACAAAGGTAAAAGTAAACATTGAAAATTACACAGCGTACATATAAAACTATTTGGCTTCGACAACGAACATTTATAGATACGAAGACAGGAAAAGCGCAAGGAAGCTGGCTTTTATCCCACGGGTGTCTTCAGTCGACGCCTCCGGCGAAACTTGTTGTTGGAGAGTAAACGGAGGAATATCAATCAAATTAACTACGTAAACATAAGTATATGTATGTTAAAAAAGCTATTTTTATTATATATTTTTTTAATAAAGTTACATTATTTAGTAAATAATATTTTTGTAGCCTATTTTATAAAGAAAACGATGCATATTTTCCATTGCAATGTTACTAAAAGTACTAAAAAGTACTAAAAGTACATAACATTGCAATGGAATACAACTAAGTAATATTTGAAAATGATTTTTTAAAATTCCTAAAATATAAAAATATTTGATTACCATAGATTGTTTTAGAATAGTGAAAATAGGAAACTTTAATAACAATTTCGCACACGTTCTAATCTTTAGTTCTTTTACTCATTTTATTAGATCATTTAAGATATATTTTCAATATAGATAATATTTTCTACTTTTCATACATTATGAGTACAACTAACAAGCCGCTCTATAATTTAACCAGACAATAACATTTTTAAATATCATCTTTGTTTAGATTTTAACTCACAACATACACAACAACACAACAACACAACAACACAACAACACAACAACACAACAACAACAACACCAACAACATCAACTAACAAATGTAATTTTCTTGATTCAACTCAAGTTCTCATTTGCCCAATCCACGGCACCGTAGAGCGTAGAGTGTAAGTGTCGGCCTCACAAGTCCTTATCGACAAGTTGTTTGCCAAACCCGCCAAGAATTGCAAATGGTGATAATTCTAACTACGTCGATAAATCAGCTACACCCGTTCAAGTTTTTTCCTCGAGGGTGCACCTCGGTCCCATTGTTGGTGATTGATCGCTCGTACTTGTACTTAAAACTTTGTTTCCAACTTCTTGCCTGCTTACTATAAGAGCGTGTGTTTTCGAAAGAGTTTTTAACTTGGCACATGTGAATAGGTTGCTGTCAATTTATTGATGTTTAATTTGTTATTACAGATTTCATCAAAAATTTTTTTTACAACTTCACGCTGTATCCTGCATATAGCAGGGTGGGCAAAGGGAACATACTGTTAATACACACCGTTCCCCGATTTTCGTCGATTTTTCAAGGCATTGCCTGTTGAGTGGCGGAACTAAACGGAAACGTTTTTGCCTTTATACCAGAGCGAAGAAATGAAAGTACTAATACATAATAATTCAATATCCTGAGTGGAAATCGAAGTCACAACCGTCGTGTTTGGTCACACGCTTGTGCCCCTGTGCCAAGACAGCTTATCATTTATTACTATTTAACATATTAATAATATTCATATTATATTCAACATTTAATATTATAATTGCAATTATAATTAAAATATACCTATAAATACTTGTCCACTCGACGTTTCTTCGTTCAGTAAGTAAATAACTGACGCAGGCTATCCAGCAAACAGAGATTAAATTGGCCATCAGACCAGCTCCAAGAATAAGAACAGCAATAAATTAGATATTGATGACACCCCCGGGAGACCAGCGAGGCCATTGATCTAACGTCGATTTATAACCTTTGCTAATTGCCCTTAATTTATATCTACGTGATGGCTTCTCCAAGGCTCCACCCTTATATGGGAACGTGTGTAGGCGACATTGTATCTAAATATAATTTAGTTGCTTGCCAATTAAGTTTTTTATCAGTTTCGCACTGTATCTCGTAAACAGCAGGGTAAGCAGAGGGAACTTAGTGTTTAGATACTCCGTTCTCCGTTTTCCGCCGAATTCTGGAGGCATTGCGTTTTTTATGGTGAAATTCAATACCACGTTTTGCCTTGACAGCAGAGATTTTATAATTATTTTATTAAATTTGTTAAATATTTAGTTTTGTTGTTTGATATTGTTTGTAAAATTATTATATGTATGACGATAGAAGAAACTGGACATTAAACTGAGTTTTTAAGATTTGGGATTCTCCATTGTAAGTTGACACTCTCTCAAGCAACCACGTAGTGATAGCAATTTTTCAATAAAAGGTAGAAGTGGTTGAGTTGTAATATATATTTTAAGGAATTTAAGCTTGAAAAATTACGTTAAATGACGATTTATTTGATGATTTACCCTGTTATAGGTTAGGCAACATACTAAAAAAATATCCACTTTAAGGATTCCTAATTATTAAGCTTCTAAATCAACGCGCTAAAAAGATATGAGCATTTATGCATCGTTTTTGCTCAATTTTGTATGAAATTCTCCGGGTTATTAAAACCTATAGAGTACATTACGAAATATGAAATTTCACATGAAATAAGATTTTAGAATACAAATAAAGGAAAAAATCCGAAAAGTAAAAAAATTATAAATATATCATAGAAAAAAAAAATATTACTAAACTATTCTTAAACATTTTTAAGTGTTATTCCACACTTAGGAAAGAAAAATACTTATTTAGAAAACGTATAAAAATTTTAAAACTTATACAGGAGGCGCAGGTTCGAGTCCCGCTGCGTTCAAATTTTTATACGTTTTCTAAATAAGTATTACTAAACTATATAAAACTTATATTTGTAGTTCATTTCATTTCATACAAAACAAGTGCATACGGCTGCAAATTTATAATATACATACTA